>JALPQI010027756.1:0-12548 GCA_025490895.1 Thaumatotibia leucotreta | reverse complement strand
CATGTATATGAGCAACATATCCCATTTATCTGTGGGCTGGCCTAAACTAGCCAATGCACGTAAATTTTTTGTAACGTGGTCGACCAAAAATCGCAAAGCCCTTTCCGTTTCTCGTGTGAGCGCGTGTACATTAAACAACGCACTAATGTGATGATTGACAAGTAATCTTTTGTTATTATACCGCTCACCGAGAAGCTTCCAGGCCTCAGCGTAGTTGGCCGATGACACTTCAATATTTGAAACGATTCGAGCGGCATCACCTTCAAGGTAAGAAAGTAGGTAATGAAATTTATGAATAGGTTTTTATGCGATTATTATTGTGAATTAAATTTTCATACGTATCGCGAAATTCTAACCAGCGAAAGAAAGAACCATCGAATTTTGCGATCTGAATTTGAGGCAACTTGAACCCTAAATCTTGCTGTTCGAAAAACGATTGAGCTTCCAACATTGACCCTCGTCTTTGGAGGTCCGAATCTACTTGATTATATTTTTCGATCATAGTTTTAGCTGTAGCGATACTCATAATAATCTCGTGCTCAATTTTTTCTCGTTCATCGATTTCGTTGGCTATATTATCAGGACTTAAAATCTCGATCCTATTTTGCAAATCGTCAAATTTAACGGATAAACCTTCCAGCTTACCAAGCTTGAGCGTTAACTCAGCTAATTCCACATTAGTTAACTGCGTTTTATCTTTAATAGACGCTAAATATTTTTTAAATTTCGTTATTTGGCCTTTTGTGGAACTACGCATAGTGAGTAGTTCTTTCAAACTAATATCCATTAAATTTGACATTATAAAAATGTTATTTAATTAATTTAGGATACGTTAATTTTATGTAAAAATATGAAAGGCTCACGCTCCTCACGGACTGCACTTCCCCCAATGTAGACCGGCTGCACCAGCACAGCTGATGCTGCTCCTGCGCCGCCCTCGCGTCGCAGGCGATGGGTGCCGCCTCGAACAATAGCTGGAATAGTCGGCGAGATACGTGAGAACAACGCAATGACAAAAGAATAAAATTTGGGTCTGAATTTACCACAATGATTTTTTTATACTAGAAATTAAACACGAATTTTTAAATTTTTATGCTATTTTTTAACAAATTTCTACACCAATAAGCTATTTTTTACCCAATTTAATGTTTTTAATTTTAAATATGAATAATCCTTTACAAAATTACTACAAATACGTAAAACTAACTTGTTTTTTTTTTGTAGTAAGTATGTGGGTACCCGTAAGTACCGTTACAGTAATGTATTTCTTTGTTCTTAAAACATGAAAATTTATGTATAATTTGGGAAATCACTATTTTATTCAACAAACGGATGATATATTTAATGATTTTACTTTGTATTTTATGATAAAATTAGTTATTTGTTACAATTTAGGAAGGACAAAGGAACCCAAGGCACTTATCTTTTTCTTGTAGATTGCACTCGAAGTGTGAAACTTTTGCTGCCTCACTGGTCTTCTACGTGATTCTAGACATCCATACGTTGATAAGCTTCGCCTCAGCTAGTCCATAACTCCACTTTTCGACCCTTTTGTTTCAGCGCAATAACGCGGCGATGAAGCAGGAACACGGAGCAGCTGTGTTTCAATGTCTTCGTTTCTTCCAATTACTTATTTGTGATTATTTTTCATGGGCCACCATTTTATGTCTCGTTCAGACATAAGGAATCTTCATTTAAACCACATTTGTAGATATAATAATTTTAATTTAATATTCGTGCTCGTTACAACAAGATTGGATTGCAAGTCAAGACAGTTTAGACACTAATTTTCCTTCGGTATAGCTTTAGCGCCTGATGAATAATGATGAGCAACCTTTGTAGGCACGGCATTGCTGCTGGGCCGGAACACTAAATTAACAGTGATAATTTATTATATAAAACAAAATCAAACAATATGGGGCCCGCGACATGTGGTAAATGTGGAAATAAGACTGCGCCCCGAAAATCGTTAGACTGTTCTGCGTGTCGATTGAAATACTGCCTGGAATGCCTGGATTTTCTAGGTGTTAGCTTTAAGCGATTTTTGCTAATGAGTATGGAAAGCCGAACAATTTGGAAATGCCGAAACTGCTATGAAAAACCAAGTACCCTAAAACAACCGAGAAAGTCAATTACTCCAAAACCATGTACGTCCAAGGCAAGTACGACTCCATGTAGCTTACAATCGATTATACTAGAACAACAGGACCTAAATATTGAAGATACTGTATTCGTAAATACCGTTAACAAATCAGCAATATCAATGCAAGACCAGAGCCGATCTGCTGTAACATGTATGAGCGAAGAAGGGAGAATGGCCTGTAAAGTAGTTAAATGTGCCTCGTGCAATATCGTAATAAATGAAGTTCTGGCATTTATTGATAACAAGCTGCATACTATGAACGATGAGAGCCTCAGTCGAATCTGTGTTACCGCATTTTCAGACTCAGACATAGTGACTGCAAAAAAGCTTTTGTTTGAATCCTTACCTGGAGCTAAAAACAAAGTCAGAAAGGAACAAGGTAAGACTTTGCGAGCCATCGACGATATTATATCAGTGCTGCGAGTAGCAGATCAAGATGAAGTCCCTATGTTTGTAGCTAAAGACCTCGGGAAACTACCACCCGTATCTTTTGATCATATTGACGTCACTACGTTTATGCGAGATATGAATGTTCTAAAAGAAGAGATTCGGTATATTAAAGAGAAATATGCTACTAATGAACATTTGCACCTTGTAGAAACAGACTTAAAAACATTAAAAAATTCCTCATCTTTAAAGAACCTCAAGGATAATATCAATACTTTCAATGCCGTAAAACAAAGAGTGTCAAACGACGACAGTGGCCGGAGTAATCGTCAAGACATAGATACTGTAGTTGTGCCTGAAGTCGCCTCTGTCTCTTCTCTACTGTCGCCATCTTTATCTACATACCAGTCTGACCGTCAAGAAAATCATAATGAGTTGGTAAATAATGCGCCTCCCAAACACACGGCCGTACAAGTTGAACCACAGAATAAAGCCTCATACGCAGCTGTTGCTAAAGATGGCGAATGGAAAACACCAAACAGGAAGTGTACTCGTAAGAAAAAGTTGGATCTGAAGCATAAAGGAAATGACCCCTTCGTTGGACAAAAAGGAATAGCGACTACAGATCCTCTGGATAACTTTAAAGCGGCGGAATCCAGTGCTCCTATTTATATTTATAATGTAGCGAAGGAAGTATCCTTATCTGACATTGAAGCTTATATTGTAAGGAAAACGAACTTAAAGGTATTGCCTATTAAAATGAACATGAAGATACAAAAACCGAATAATATAAAATAATTCCTTTAAGATATTCGTGCCTAACAGTAAAATTGAGATATTTATGAAGAGTAATTTTTGGCCTGAAGGAGTATCTTATCGCCGTTTTATAAGTCTCATAAATAAAACAGACACCAAAGGACCGTTAAACAATAATGGATAAAACTCTGAAAATAATTACATTTAATTGTAAAAACATAAAGAGATCTACCGAGTGTGTACGAAAACTGTGCAAGTCAGTTGATTTCCAGGAGACTTGGCTCCTTAGCCATGACTTACCATTCTTGGACAGCATTGACGACAATTTCGGGTTTACTGGTAAATCTGCAGTAGATTCTTCGGCCGGCCTGTTGCGGGGCAGGCCACACGGTGGAGTTGCCCTACTATGGAGGAAGGATTTATTTCCGATAGTTTCAGTAGTACAGTGTAAGAGCGTACGTTTAGCGGCGATCAAAATTGTGGTACACAATCGCTCGCTACTTGTCTTTTCCATTTACATGCCCACAGATACAAATGAAAATCTCATTGAATTCACGGAATGCCTGAGTGAGATCAGTGCAATCGTTGACAGCCAGGATATTCAATGTGTATTCATGTTAGGCGACTACAATGCACATCCAGGTGAGCAATTTTCATATGAACTTGATAATTTCTGTGAAGATCAGTCATGGACATGCATAGACATGGATATTTTACCGGCGGACACTTTCACATTCGTAAGCGAAGCACACGGTAGTCGGCGATGGCTTGACCACTGCGTTGTTACTAATGCGGCTAAGACAACAGTTTCGAATGTATCAGTATTACAGGATATCTATTGGTCTGACCATTATCCAGTCTTATTAGAATGTAACATCAATTCACTGGTATCTCAAGACCCAATGTGTGCCAATATGATACGTAATAAAATAAGATGGGGCGAACGCGATCCTGGTCAGATTGATAGATACCGCGACCGTTGTAATAGTAAGTTAAAGAAAATAGATTTTAATTTAGATTTCTGCAACTGTGCGAATAAAATTTGTTCAGGTACAAGTCATCGGCTACTATGGAATGACATGTATAAGGAAATTATTAATACACTCTCAAAAAGTGCCGAACTGACATATACGAGTACTAGTAAGCTCAGTGGCAGAACCAAACATGTACCAGGCTGGAACAAGCACGTGAGGGACGCCCACAGGGAGGCGCGGCTATGGTTCAAGGCCTGGTTATCACATGGTAGGCCGAAAGCTGGTGTGTACTATCACAATATGTGTAATTCCAGAAAAATATTTAAATCAAGGCTTAAATGGTGCCAGAACAATGCGGAACAAATAAAAATGGACATAATCGCACAGCATCATTCGAATAAAAAGTTTGTTAAATTCTGGAAGAACACCAAAAAGCTGGACCATAGACCTAGTCTCCCGGCCAGTGTGGAGGGAGTGCATGTGCCTGTTGATATTGCTAACCTGTTCCGGAGACACTTTAGACTAGAATCTCCACTAGGGTCAGCGTCGCAGGTTTTCGGTGCTGGATCGGATGTCTCGCCGATATGTAACATTATCTTTACGGCTAAAGATGTATCGAATGTTATCAAAGGCATGGATGGCGGAAAATCACCAGGACATGACGATCTCAGCGTCGAACACTTGAAGTACGCTGGTGACCACCTGCCTAGATGTTTGGCGATGTTTTATTCCCTGTGTTTGAGTCACTCTTATTTGCCCGACGACCTAATGCATACCATTGGAGTACCGATAGTCAAGGATAGAACTGGGGATTCATCTAGCTTATCCAACTACAGACCTATATCGCTGGCATCTGTTATAGCTAAGGTACTGGACGGTCTGCTTGATAGGCAAATAGAAAAGCACTCATCCCTCAACGATGCGCAATTTGGGTTTAGGCCAGGTTTGTCCACGGAAAGTGCTATTCTTTGCCTCAAGCAGACTGTACAGTACTATACGACCAGAAAAACACCCGTATTTGCTGCATTCTTAGATTTATCAAAGCTTTTGATCTGGTATCGTATAATCTGTTGTGGGATAAACTAAAGAGAGATACGACTCTGCCATCTGAGATAATAGCGATATTGGAATACTGGTATAGCAACCAGAAAAACCAGGTCAGATGGGGGGGGGACGTTCTCCGAGGAGTACAGGTTGCAATGCGGTGTAAGGCAGGGAGGCCTAACCTCCCCCAGACTGTTCACTATTTTCATAAATAGTCTGATTGAAGAGCTTAGCAGCACTAAGATCGGATGTCATATAGGTGGAGTATGCATAAATAATTTGAACTACGCTGATGATATGGTGCTGCTAAGCCCTTCAATTAGAGCATTACAGAGACTTATATTTATATGTCAAAAATACGCTGAGAATCATGGGCTTAAATATAATGTTAAAAAGAGTGAGGTAATGGTTTTTAAACCAAAATCCAAGACCTACATCGATCTGCCTGACATATCATTATATAACACACCTCTACCCAGAGTAGAAAAATTTAAATATTTAGGACATTGGGTGACGGAAGACCTCAGCGATAATATTGACATAGAAAGAGAGCGTAGGGCGCTGGCCGTTCGTTGCAATATGCTATGCCGCAGGTTTGCTCGTTGTACAGTTCCAGTAAAGGTAACGTTATTCAAAGCATACTGCCAAACTTTTTACACTTGCAGCCTGTGGGGTAGCTTTACGCAGCGAGCGTACAGCGACCTACGAGTACAATATAATGATGCCTACAGGATGTTGATGGGTCTGCCTCGCTACTGCAGCGCCTCGGGAATGTTTGCGGAGGCGCAAGTAGATGGGTTCGACGCAATCATGAGAAAGCGATGTGCCTCCTTATTAAACCGTTGGCGAGGCAGTTCCAACAGCATCCTGAAGGCGTTAGTAGATAGGTGGGACTCTCCTCTACTGCAGAGATGGACTAAGCTCCACACGTCTTAGATATAGTATTATTTTATTAATTAGTATTATTTATTTTTAAATATGTAGTAGTTAGTTATATGGACTACGTCCGAAATAAAAGTTGTTATTATTATTATTATCTCCTTTATTTAAACATTCTCATAGGCTAGGTTGTTATAATATGGTTATAAAAGTAAAATACAATACAACATACAAAAACAATATAAAATATAAACACATTATAAAAACCTAACCTAGGGTGCCGCCGGCAACGGGGCGGGCCCAAGCTGCCGGTGGTTAAGGTCGCAGAGAGAGGAACCGACGGACTATCCGGGCCGTGTCCAGGATTACCGCCTTTTGCATCTGACCCTTGACCCAGCCATCTAGCGAGAGACTCTTAAGATGTTGGTCGAGACTCTTCGCTATTAAACCGTTCGCTGTAACGACTATCGGGACTATGATCGTCGAGTCAACATCCCACATGGCGGTTATCTCGTGGGCCAAGTCTAGGTACTTACTGGACTTGTCCTTCTCGGCCTTCACGAGATTCTCATCATGGGGGATAGTGACGTCGACGAGCACAGCCCGGCGCTGCGATCGATCTACCAGCACGATATCAGGCTTATTGGCTACAATAGTCCTGTCCGTGATGATAGGTCGATCCCAATAGAGCGTGGCACGACCATTTTCGAGAACTGGTGCAGTTGTGTACTTGTAATATGGCACTTCGACGTCCACAAGGCCGTATTGAAGAGCAAGCTGCTGGTGTATAATACTGGCTACGAGGTTATGTCTGTGCAAGTACTCGGTGTTAGCGATCTGAGAACAGCCGGAAATAATATGCCTGAGTGACTCACCGGGACGGCGGCATGCCCGACAAATGTCGACCGTACCGTCCTTCAGGATATATTTCCGGTAGTTATTCGTCATGATAACCTCGTCAGCAATTACACAGGCAAAACCCTCGGTTTCTCCGAAGAGGTTCCCGAATCGTAGCCAGTTCACCGACGCGAGCAGATCTACGTCAGGTCCCGTGAGGGCCTTGTAGAACCGCCCGTGTAGCTCCTTGCTCTTCCATACCGCCCTGCGGTCCTCGGTGCTTAGTACCACAGGTCTGCGCCAGTTCTCTTTTGCCAAGGAGAGCGGCGTGAAGTTCCGGTCTACTGCCACCACATCACGATGCATCCCGCACTCATTGTTAAGAAAATAGTTTCTAAGATTGTACACCTCGTGGTTGTGGAGGTTTTTGGCATTTAAGAAACCGCGGCTCCCACACCTCCGCGGGATGTACAATCTCATAACTGATGAGCGCGGGTGTAGCATTCGATGTGTGGTAAGCAGTGTACGGACCCTTCGATCCAGGGCGTCCAGCTCGGTCTGAGTCCACCTTAGTATGACAAAGGAGTATGTAAGTATGGGCATAACCCAGGCGTTGAAAGCGCGCACTTTGTTGCCTCCTGACAAAAGACTGTTAAGTACTTTTGTGAGCCGGCTGAAAAAGCGCTCCTTCACTGCCTGTCTAATTCCCATATCTTCAATACCCAAAGACTGTGACATACCAAGCTATTTATAGGTTTCTGCTTCCGAGATAGATCTGAACGACATTGTCTCAGAAAGCTGTAAATTTGTTGAATTTACTACTTTCCCCCGCTGCACATGCATAACCGCACACTTATCGACACCAAACTCCATATTGATGGCACTACTGAAAACTTCTGTGGTTCGCAGTAGCTCCAACAAGTCTTGGCTATTTGGCGCAAATAATTTGAGATCAGCCATGTACAGAAGGTGAGAAATGACTTCACCCTCTCTCCGAAGCCGGCAACCTAGTCCTGAATCCTTCAGCAGGGTGCTGAGGGGATTCAGAGCTAGGCAGAACCATAAGGGACTCAGACTGTCACCCTGGAATATTCCTCGCTCGATCCTTATGAAGTCCTGCGGGCCAGAGGGGTCATCTCCGCCTCCTGGTTGACGAAGGACTGTGGTCCACTGCCCCATACACGCGCCGAGAAAGGATCTTAAAGCTGCATCAACTTTATACAGCTCCAAGACCCTCTTCAACCATGAGTGAGGCACCGAATCATAGGCCTTCTTGTAGTCAATCCAAGCGGCGGAGAGGGCCCCTTTGTTACGCCGGACTTGCTGGCAAATGGTCATGTCGATGAGGAGGAGCTCTTTAGTACCACGGGACCCAACCCTACATCCATTTTGAGCAGAGGCCAGAACATTGTTCGCAACAATGTGCGTGTTAATTTTTGCTCTCAAAATGGATGTAAGGAGCTTGTAGAGTGTAGGCAAGCACGTGATGGGTCGGTAGTTTTTCGGTTCCGTGGTACTACTGGACTTGTAGAGCAGAAAGGTTACACCTGTTGTTAAGGAAGGAGGCAGGGAACCAAGCTCAAGGGCTTGTTGGAATTGCGCTGCTAATCGCGAGTGAGAGCACCGAAACCATTTTAGCCAGAAGTTGTGCAATCCGTCCGGTCCAGGACTTTTCCAGTTCTGGGCAGGGCGGATGGCACAAGTTACGTCATCGGTGCTAATGGCAACTGCCTCCATAGGTTCGATGCTCTCGCACTCACGTTCAACAACGTTCATCCAATCGCCCTCGATGTGTCCGACGGGCACCGACCAGATGTTACGCCAGAAATCAGTCATGGCAGTAGCATCCGGCAGATGCGCGTCGGACAAATGATGATCGGTTCCCTCCCACCTTCGGTATAACTTCCTTTGGTCACTTTGGAAGAGGCGGTTCTGTTGAAATCGATCCACACGCTCTCTGTAGCGGCGGATACGGCTTGCCCATGCATAAACTTTCTGCTTCAGAAAGTCAATGCGCTCTGTGAGGTTGGCCATGTAGTCGCAGGGCATGATGCCCGTTCCCGCGAACGCCTGGTTCACAAAGCGCATTACTCGGGGGCGGCTATTGCCCCCCCTGAAGCAGATCAGCTTTGCAATGAGAGTCCTAAACAAGTCGATACGACGCTCGATCCGCACTTGCCATGCGGGGACACCCCCGGCGGTCCTAGGTGCACGGTCAGCGTCCGGAAACTTGACTCGAGCAACACGGCACGCCGCGATGGCCCCGCAGTACATGATCGAGTGCGTATCGTCTAAATCTTTACTGGATCGTATATACGGCTCCAGTAAAGCGTTTAGGGCTCCCATTAACGCTAGATTGCGTCTATGCATGGGCAAGCGTGGTAACCGTGGCCTAGAATTGGGTGTGGAGCGATATTCCATAATCGTCTCTTCCAAAGTCCTCCTCAGATGCTCATCAGTTGCAGTACTTACACTCTGACTCGCGAAATATTCCTCATCGGCACTGAGATCACCCCGCGGCGCCCCCGGTGCCAGGTCGGGTGTCGGCACCGGATCCGGCGACGTGGCGGGCTGGTCCCGCGCCGAGGTTGAAGCTGCACGAGTCGAGAGAGCCTGCAGGCGAAGCCGATCAAGTGTCGAGTCATCCAAACGCTTAGAACGTAGAATGACCCGCACCTGATCCGCTAGCCGTTGCTCCGATACGGTGATGGCGGGTTCAAGAGCCTGAAACAGAGGCAGAATCCTGGAACGGTACGCGGTTAGTCGGGTTCCCCCCTCTGTAGCCTCGTAGTAGGCGCGCATGCAGTTCTCATTCATTGTCTGAGTCCATCGCATGCGACGCACTACACCACCGGCAGCGGGAGCCGTGGGCGGGGCAGCATGTCCCGTGGGCCCCAAGCGTGCCGGCAGCGGTGGCCGCCCTCGTCGCGCAGGTGGTCGTGGCGGCGGCGGCGGCGGCGGCCCGCTCTCGTCGCTGGATCCGTCTGTGTCGGGCGCCGTAGCGAATTCATCGCCCGACGACGGTGTGGACGGAGAGCTGGACGAGGCGGGCGAAGGTGGAGGTCGTGCGCAGGTGGTCTCCGCTCTGGTACGACTTCTTGTTTGCATGTGATTTAATTTATTTGCGTATATACGCGTGTCCCCGTATGTCTTGACATGACGTGTCAAAATGGTCACTTGAAAATTTGTGTAAATTTTCGTCACTTGCACATATTTATTTTAATTGTCCCCATGTCGTCGTAGTTGTTGCGGTAACAGGATGGTTTTTTTTCACCATTTTCAGGCATAACACGCGTATAAAAATAAATGTTTAGCAAATAAATGTTACAAACATGCCTGTCAGTGTCAGCGGTTTTTGACGTTATTATTATTATTATTTATTGTACATCTTAAAAATAAATTGACAGGCGATTACAATAAGCTGAAGTATATGACAGATCGAATAGAAAACGCACAGTTGATGAGGCAAAATAAACTTCATCCTGTATACTCGAAATTTTTATATGTCTTCATATAAACGTCTCAGAGTAAGTATGTACAATGCCAGGCGGTTTTGAACAGCATAAGACCTTGCCAGGCGAGGGGGCAGTTAAGTAAATTGGGTTTCTTAACTTGTTTCTCTAAGTTTGAAAATTTAATAGATAAAGTTTATTTATTGTACTTACATCTTTAAAAAAAATACAGGCGAGTAATCGCTAGTTAGTCGCTAGTAGTAGTAGAGTAGTTGCTAAGGGCGTGCGATTGAGAGGTGCAACTGTCCCCTCGCCTGGCAAGGTCTTATGCTGTTCTAAACCGCCTGGCATTGCACATACTTACTCCGAGACGTTTATTTGAAGACATATAAAAATTTCGAGTATACAGGATGAAGTTTATTTTACCTCATCAACTGTCTGTGCATTTTCTAATTGACCTGTGATCATATACTTCTGCTTATTGTAATCGCCTGTCAATTTTTTTTTAGATGTACAATAAATTAACTTTATCCTATAATTTTTTCAAACTTACAGAAACAAGTTTTGAAATCCAATTTACTTAACAGTTCAAAAAATAAAGGGCCTGATGACGTGCAGGGCTGACGCCTGCCAGGTCATGGCTATTGCTCTTAGAATTCCATAAACCGTTAGTATACAAATTTCTAACCTTACAGGAAGACCGTTACTCTCAGGGTTCGCTGGCTCTTGGACTATATCAAGGCGTATCAACTACTATGGGAATACCAGATTTTTTTTAATTTGTCAATGTGTGGGTTGGTATATCATTAGAGGTTACCAACAATTCAAATAGGATTTTTAAAGTACAGCAACTCTGCTTTAAACTGTCTGACACATCAAATTTGACGTCAATGATTGACGGTCAACATGTCAATGCTTGTCAATTTGAAATTTATTAATAACGGTATTTTGATAATTTCGCACCTTTAAAATTAAAGTGACCTTACTTGAAATTAATCTAACAGCTTGCCATTTCCATTGCCAATGTAAAATATGTAGCCCGGCTCTAAGGGAGCATATTTCCAGCCCTTTGCCTTCCGAGATTCTGCAGCCATTTACGTGTATGCATGGGGCGACTATATTCAGATTCAAACTACTTATATTATTAAGGAGTTGGTTACGTGTACGCCTCCCGGAATATCGACGCATGAAATGAAGTGGCCGTCAGAAACTCAGCACCCGTCATGGAACCGTCATACCATACAACCGAACAACAACAATTAGCGGAGAACAACGGACACCGGCAGCGAGTAATTGAACAAGCAAGCTCCGGATCCGGGTTGCGTTATCACCAAAAATCTAGGAGTGCTCAATAATCCGATCGAGAGTGGCTTTTCTAGTTACTTATCACCATACATCGGGGTTTTCGGAGCGGGAATGATTTGAGAAAGAGTAGAGATAAACAGATATGTTAGTCTAAGAAAAATATCTTATTATGCCTAATGAATAACTACCTCTCTGTGAGTTGTATACAATCTGTGACAAAGTTTTATTTTAATTTCCGTAAAAGTCTTATAACTTATAAGGTAACAATTAAAATAACTTTAATTAATTACCTGCTGTATATTGAATAGTCGACACGATTTTCAGAATAAACTATTAATATTTTTTCTATATTCGGGACAGTTAATCTACGGCGGCTTGCTGTAAATATCCATTTCAAGGAGCTAAATTTAATGATCTTTCCACGTCGACAGTTGTAATAGGTGCATATTTAAATTTTTTGTAGGAATCAATTGATACACGAGAAGTTTGAGATTGAAGTTCTATTTCTTTGCTTTGTACCAACTCATTTATAATTTTTTAGTGTGCTATAGCCAAAAATTCTTCTTTAACACCAACTTCAGTTTATCATAAAATCTGTTTTTTCTTTTACGCTCATGTTTTAATTTGGAAACATCTCTATAGGTTTTCATGAACTATTTTTTAAACTATAGCTGATGGACAGCTTCGCATCCTGTAGTTTTTTAATAGCATTTGGGATAGTCATCAAATGATTTTGCTATGAAATTTTAAGTCGCTTTTTTATATTTTGCT
>JALPQI010027755.1:0-14254 GCA_025490895.1 Thaumatotibia leucotreta | reverse complement strand
TAAAAATATGTACGTGCAATAATAGATGGCGCTGAAATCAATTTATTCCAAAAATAGTTAATTTTTTTATTTACTAATTTACTCTTCTAGAAAGGGTGGTTTTGACTATTTTCGATGTATGATGCTAAATTAATTAAAACTGTGCACTAACAGGTAGTAAATATCTGGATTTCAAATAAAACTAAATCTATTACTAGTCAATCGTGCTCCTAGTGACATCTATTGTAACATATTCCGAACTATTTGAGCCTTCTATGAAACAGACCCTCTATATTTGGGTACTTTGTGGTCGCACTAATATTAAAGAGTGACAGAGAAAACTACGATACGCTACTAAGCGTTAGCGATTGGCAACTTGGCTAAGCATCCTGCATGCCTAGCCAAAATGCCATTCTGCAATCGTATACGATAAGCGATAAGTCACGTGATCATAAAATTGTATGGAAATGATCACGTGACTCTTCGTTCCAATCTGTTATTCTCATACATTTATTACTTATCGCTTATCGTTTACGATTGCATAATGACATTATGGCTAGACATGCAGATCGTAAGACTCGTAATATTTTACGGAATAATGTAAAAGCAAATATTTTGACAGCTGAAGAAAATGGCGTTTTACGGCTTTTCATTGTGAATGTGAGTGTACTAAGCTGTCAAACGTTAAGGATGGAGAATCGGTTACCGCAAAATGTATGGCGCCATACAACGTCAAGTTCTGGCCGAAGTTGTAAGCATCTGTAATATTTTGTATTACTTAACGCTTCTAAGAATATCTTTGTTTATTAACACTAAATATATGCATCCTTATTTATAATATTATGCAAATATTTCCTAGCAAAAACTTAAAAAATATATATTACTGAAGCACTTCAGTAAATGCAGCGTAGTCGGTAGTAAACCTACTTTTACTCCTGGCTTTACCTATTATATACATAAAAAATAAATAAATAGAAAACATAACTGAAAATAGGTACAGAGAAAAGTGTCACCAATTGACTATGTAAAGTTTTCTGAAGGTATGAATATTATTTCGAGTTGAACACCAACTAAAATGGAAGTTCGGTTTTGGACGCCAAGCTGAGCGGACGCATCCCAGTGTCCTCAAAACAATAGGCAACCGTCGCCAGATGTTTACTGTGCAACGCCGTCTACGAAAGTACGCGTACTTTAGCTAAAATCCGCGCGCTCTACTCGCGTTCTGTGCGACTTAGTGCTATTACCGCGAGAAGTGCTATTACTGCTAGTTGATAAGTGCGGACATTCGAGCCCTATCAAGTGATTAAAAAAAAATAGTGCTGTGCGCGAGCCAACCGCGGTGACAGAGAGCAGACGCAGACCGACGACTGCAAAGGACTATTGACTGCCGCCTTCACCTGCCCCACTGACAAACCCGGTGAGATCGTTCCTCTCTTCTAGCCTCTCATACGGTTCTAGACTTCCCAAACTATCTAGATTGATGATAGCTACCCTAGTCATAACCTGTGCCATCTATGTAGATTTCACGCCGCATGATACTCATTTAGAACTCGTAGGTAACTAGCCAATATCCTGATCTAGAGATTTATAAGAACGTAGGACACGGTCTAGGTTCTTATAAATTTCCGTAGACAAAGTTAAAACCCGTACTCAGAGCCCACTTTCTAGAGGGCCCTCATAACACGTTCGTATGCAACTAAATCTAACAGTTACTATCCAGTAAACATATAAACTATCGGTTAATACCAAAACAATAAGCATTTTTAAATTTACGTAATTAAAGATTAACTTCAAACACCAATAGCCTAGGCCAAAGCCATAGGCACTTATGATCAGTCAAGCCGACTCTTCAATAGTAGCACAACTATAGACATCAGAACCTTAAGTCAACGTAGTATAGTAAATACTCACTGAAAGCATCTACATTAATTGTAACATCTACATATAGGTACTAATTCATTTCTTTGCAGAAAGCCACGTTTGAATTTTCAGAATGCTAATAAAACCCCGGAAATAGGACTTCACAAAACATAAATCTCGCTCGAAAGCAATTTAAAAAACAACAAGCCATCTGTGCAAGCCTTTCTAGAAATCGGTTCAACCTCTCTAAACAAAAGCTTGTGCAAGACAAAGATAAACTTTCTAATAACCAAAGAACAAGCAAAAACAGCAATAAATAAATATTGCACCAACATCCAAAAGTCCCAAAAAAAACGAACGGTGACCGCATGTTGCAATTACAATACAAACAACCCTGAGTCGACGTCCCTTTGTTCCAATAGTTCCTGTGTCTAGACACATTGTTATAACGAACACGTGCTAGAACTGCTGGGTTAAAAGTGCTTTCGCAGTAATAAAACCGGTGGCCATTATCGGTATAGTAGGTACCACAGGGATAGATCAGTTTAAATTAAAGTACCTACCTCGATAAACGAACTTTGTAATTACTGCCACCTACTTAATAAAAATCAAAATCAAAAATAACGCGGCTGAAACCCAAGTGCTTCGCAATGGAGATATACCCGATTCCCAAAGACGGTAACTGCCTATACAGAGCCATAGCAGACCAACTAAATGCCGTACTAGATAAGAATATCGATCATGCAGAACTTCGACAAACGTTGGCTACTCATTTATACGCAGAAAAGGACAGCAATGATATACGACTAGCACTCTACGGTAGTGTCTCAGACCATTATAGAGCGTCCAATAATGTGTGGCCGCCAAACGACGAACTTACAGAAGAATATATACTAAATCAGTTCAAAGACGGATTCTGGGCTGGCGAAGAAATTATACTAGCCACCACGAGTTATTTTATGGTCAACATTTACGTGCACTCTGACCAATGCCCACCCCTACACTACAAGGCTCCCATATACGAAGCTCACAAAATGGGTACCCTACACGTATTTTACAGCAACCACCACTACGACTCCGTCCGAGTGAAGGGCCCCATATCGAATACCGAAAGCGTGACGTATACCACGCCAAGCGTAGCGGCAACTAAGATGCCCGCCACAACAGAAAACTTATTGCAAAGCTTACCGGAGCCCTACTCACTAACAAGCACCCAAGAAAGGTTCATCTCACTGAACAGCTCCGTCAACAGCCTGGAAAATGTCGACTCGACAGGGCTACGATTACTTAGAGACCCCTCCAAAGTCACGATCAGAGAATGCATAACGTGCGACTCGGTTTCCGTAGCTACTTGGAACGTGAGAGGATGCGCATCCCTCGAAGACAAGCTTAACATCGATCACGAGCTATCCACCCGCAATATCACAATAGCGGCGCTACAAGAAACCCATTTGTCAAGCGGAGAATTCACCTCAAACAACTACCGTTGGCTATTACAGGGAGGACCTCGCCCACGAGTGACACGGGGAGTGGCGATACTAATTCAGAAGAATACCCAGTACGAAATAAAAAGCACTCATCGAAAATATAATAACATCATAGCCACACACTTAAAAATCCAAATAAACGACCACGAAGCACCCATAGAATTATATATTATTAGCACGCATGTCCCCACGGGCACGGCTACTTGCCTAGCGAAAATTGGAATCCTACTACGGCAAGCTCCGAAAAGGGCAATCCCCATTATCCTAGGCGATTTCAACGCCCACATTGGAACGAAGGACGTCAACTCCATAACCAACCAGATTTCTAAAAGAAACTTGTTTCATAGCGACTCAAACTTCAACGGACACCTTCTGTTAAACCTTGTACAAGAACACAATCTATGTGTCAAGACGTCATGGGGCCGCCCATCGTGTAAAGTCACATGGCAATTAGGTAATCGATCGTCTCAGATTGACCACATACTTACCTCACTACAAAGACCTGTATTTGTCGATTACATACAAGGCACCTGCTCAAACCTAGTAAAAACAGACCACAAACTCGTTTGGGGAAAAATACGAAACTCCAGCTGGGCACAAAGCAAGTTCAACGAGCCGCGAAATACAGGACGCAATAAAAACAAGTTAAGAAAAGAAATATTTAACTACAAAAATGTCAATTACGAGGCCCTAATAGAAAGTACAGCGGTTGTAAAAGAGTTCCAAAAAGAAGTGCGACGTTTACTGAGCGACCAAATGCAACCGCAGAAAGGCCAAAAAGCTAATAAACCCCCTACCTGGAGTGAACTTAACGATATACTCAAACTAGCGACAAAAAAAATCCCGCCTAAATGCGTCGCACGCTCGCGAGAAAGCAGATTAGCCCTGGTTAGACTACAAAAAGCGTTATTTACAAAGAAAAGGTTCCCAGACACACGCAACATCGACTCTGAAATCAAAACAGCCCGTAAACAACTGAGCGCGTTACAAACTAGGGATTTTCACAATGAAAGTAAGCACTTCTTTCGACTTTTAAGCAAGGCGCCCCCGCCCATGAGGATGAAGTTTACCTACAAATATCTGAAAGGATTTAGAAGGGCCCCCGAGAACCGTACAACTTCTAACCGCTTTATCCCAATGACGAACTGGGTGACAGAATTGAAAAAAAGTGAAGGTGCATTAATTGACGTCATTGCATGCGACTTGGACCAACCGCCGAAAGGGGAGGGCCCCAACATGAAAACAGTGTCAAAAATTATTAGAAAAATGAAAAACGGCACCGTTCCAGGTACTGACCAGATCGCACCAGAGCTGTACAAGGCAGCGCCACGAGAGTTCGTAGCACTAATGTCAAACATAATGCAAGAAGCATGGGAGAAAAACATTATTCCGGGCGAATGGCTCACATCTAAGCAGGTACCAATACCAAAAACGACTTCACCTAAAAACGTTAACGACTACAGGAGGATTTCTATCTGTAACGTAGGTTACCGCATATACGCCAACTTCTTACTTGAAAAACTGGACAAAGAAATGGAAGCCCTAGGTAATTACCAAACCGCCTTTTTGAACGACAGATCCACGGACGATCACCTATTTACCCTCCGCCGGGTTCTTGATACCAACTGGAGAGAAGGCAACAGAATTTATGTAGTAGCGTTAGACATTGAAAAAGCCTTCGATAACGTAGATCTCAACGCTCTAAGGGACATCCTACTTAGCCGTATAAGTACCTCCCTCACTAACCGTATCATTGCGGCCTGCATGAGGGAACGAACGTTCATTTCATGGTTCGGACAAACCACAGAACCTATAAATAAGGGGAAGGGGGTCAAACAAGGGTGCCCTTTGTCACCAAGATTATTTACCATCTTAATTGACGACGTCCTAAAAACGCTCGAGGATGAAGACGAGGCCTTGACGCTCAATAAGGACAATGAAATCACCCTCCCATTAATTTTATCGTTCGCAGACGACCTCATTATGATAGGCGATTGCATTAAAACACTCGACCGACTTATAATTAAACTTAAAATTCTTTTACAAACAGTAGGCCTCGTTATTAACGAGACAAAAACAAAACTCATAATCAGAGATCCCTTCGGCCCGCCAGTAGCGGAACAACAACAAAGGTGCCTGGGTGGAGTACCAATAAAACCTATTGAAACAATCAGGTACCTGGGCACTTATATAACAGCTGGTCACGATAGGCGGGCCGCAATCAAAACTAGGTGCGATAAGGCCATTCGGAACTCCAAAATACTAACGAAATTTATACAAAAGTACAGCATAGACTGGAAATTAGCGAGGCTATTGTATAAAATGGTCATAGCACCTTCTATGACATACGGCGTCAAGGCTATGGCCCTCACCAGTGGCAATAGGTCACGGCTTAGGAAATATGAGAGATTTATACTGAAAGAGATGCTGGGTGTTTCAAAAAGTCCGCCTAAACAAAAAATAGGAGATATCCTTCAAGGGAAATCAATTACGAAAACTATTAAAGTCCGTAGACTATCGTACTATGGCCACATACTCCGACGGCCTAAGCCGCACCTCCTGCGTGCAGCCCTGGAATATAGAGAAAATAGGAAAAAATAGGTAGGCCAATTTTCACATGGACCGACTCCCTAGAGCATGATATAACCAATTATACGGAGAAAAATATGACATACTGGGAAAACATAGCTCAGGACAGAGACAAATTCAAGAAAGAAGTGGAAACCATCTACAAATTACCGGAGACTGACACTGAAACCGAGCCAGAGGACGAAAACGAAGAACCACAGACTGGATCGGACCACTGAATTGTCCAATCGAAATGAAGTCAAGCCAAAAAAAGTGAAGGAAACGCAGTCACTATCCCTCCTGTATGTATCAACACACGTATATATCCATCTTCCTTCATCACTGGGCACGATGCAAGTATTCGGTCTGGTTCTCTATCCCGTCAACTCCTATCCCTGACTGCACAAACCCTACACTCCCAACCTGTACTGTTTGGTCCACCGGTAGCTCGGGCAGGAGCGTCAGCTGAGCGCACCGAGGCGGCAGACGATGGAGAGAAATGCGAGAAGACTCGAATGCACGCCCCATTCCGGACGGGATAAGTCTGGACGGAGGACGTTAAACCACATCGCGTCTAAACGCCTCTGACCGACCGACCTAAACCGTACTGGTACGTGTATTTGAACATTTTCGACAAAGCTCTCCGACCCTCCCTCCTTTGTGCGACCAGCGCCTCCGAGTCCTTGCAGCTGAACGGCTGGCTGGTGGTGCCAGTTAACGCTAACGCTAACGAGTTGAACACCAACTAAAATGTCTCTGTTTGGCCCAATTTGTTTTGTGCAATAAATATAAATATTATATTTTTCCCTGATAGCCGTCGTCTTAAGGATCAAGAAAATGCAGCTCTTTTATTTTTATTTCCTCATCATCATCAGCCTATCATAGTCCACTGCTGGACGTAGGCCTATTTATATATTTATTTTTATTTCCTATTAATTATTAATAATCTTTTTTTAAGTCAATGACGTTTGTGTAGTTTTATGGATACGTTCGTCAGCAATCAGTACATTGAAATAGAAAAAAAAATCTGTCAACGTCAATGTCATTCTATCATATTTATTTTAAATTTCATTGTACTTGTTGCAGACGAAAGCATTAGGCTCTGTTCAGCCATAAAACTGAACAAATGTAATCTCACTCACTTAAAAAAAGATTCTTAACGAATTATAGGACATAAAAATAAAAGAGCCACATTTTCTTGACCTTCAAGACAACGGCTATCAAGGAAAAATATAATATTCATACCTTCAGAAAACTTTACATAGCCAATTGCTTTTTGAATATAGGGGATGTGCAGCAGCGTGATTATCGTCACACTACTGCGATCGATTAGATGGCCAAGCCTGGCTTAGTGTTTTTTCCCTATATAGTTTACCCACAGATGTCATATATACCATAGATCAAGCAAACGTATCTACTTAGCGTGTCAAATGAACTCAGTAAAATCTACTGAGTTGTCAGTCTTTAATCGCAGCTTGCAGCTTTCGGGCGTCAAATTTTGTAAGTTGAAGTGAACAAAAACATTAATAATGCCTCCTTAAGTAATATTAATTGCAACAACACAAAAAATATGAATACTCAAGGGCCTGAGACATATTTAAAATCATAGGCAAGTAACAACTTCAGTACAAAATCTGACACGCTCGACCGCCATACAAATGAATGAACTTGTTTGTTTCTTCTATACAAATCTAATTCTGTGAGTTTACCACTTTACCCTAAACATATAGTATAAGTGTTGTTATATAAGAATGCTAGTATTACTTCCATCGTTCGTGCAAATATTTAGATATAATTCTTCCCTGCTACAAAACGGGTTTTAACTATAGATATATCTTCCCGATCAATAGCCGGACTGATGTAATTCAAACCAACGTAATTACATTTGCAATTATCGCTCCCGCACCTGCGTTTGCGCAGGTTTTATTCCAAACGACTACAGAGCGGGAGTACCTACAATAAATAATCAATAAATTTCTTGGGACATCTCACACAAATTCACTTAGTCCCACGGTAAGCTTTTTTTCATCAGCCTATATTAGTCCACTGCTGGACGTAGGCCTCTCCTATTAACTATGCGTATAAACGCATTATGAGGTAAATGCCCATAATCGACACGCTGGGCAAGCGGATTGGCGATCGCAGTTATGTATCCACTATGATGACGCTGCTGCCCATCATCAACCTTGTAGAATGATCAGTGACACTTCAATCCCTTAGTCGACTCTTACGACACCCGCAGGAGGAGTTGGGGTGGTGACAAATGTATTCTTACTGCCGTCACCACACGGTACCTAAGCTTAATTAAGGCTTATGATGCGGGTACCAAGCGACGATATATTTAATAGATACTTAAATACATAGACACTCACGACCAAGGAACAAATATTTGTGATAAATAAATACACTACTCACCGGGATTGGAACCTGGAACCTCCAGCTTCGTAGGCAGGGTCACTACCAACTAGGCTACGGAGGCTAGAAGATAATATAGTTTAAGAGCTTATTGCGCATGCGCAAATGTGAATACAACCTACGTGTGCGCTGACTAGGGCTGCCAACTGTCCCGCTATATGCGGGACGTCCCGTTTCTGGGGCCCTAAAGTATGGGTCCCGCAAAGGGTTAACGCGGAACGCCAGTTGTCCCGCTTTTCAGGAGATACTTAACTGAAAATACTAAAATAATAATATTTTATTTATTTATTTATTTATTTAGGTATAGTATAGGTAATATGAATACATAAATGAAAGTATTTAAGATTGCGAATGTTAATTTGAATGTACCGCGACGACGGCGACTATAGCCTGCGAGCACCGTGTAGGTACTGAACGTGTATAACTGTGCATCAAAATTTAACCGATCTGAAATTAAGCATTATTTTTTTACAGCCAAGTCCCGCAATTAATTCGCGAATATCCCGCATATCTGTGATCTTTGGTTGGCAACCCTAGCGCTGACCTATACACGCGCTATTTTTAACCGCAACCGGCGAGGTTGTGAAGACCTACTCTATTAAAATTAGCATACATACGAGTATGGAATACAGAGCTGCTTAAATAAAACCGTTGTAGAGTCATCTGGTGAGAGATTTTTGATGAGTACAAAATATTACAACGTACAAAATTCATGATCATCATCATATCAGCCGAAAGACGTCTACTTTTGAACATAGGCCTCCCCCAAAGATTGTCACAATGCCCCGCATCCAGCGGACTCCTGCGACTTTCACCAGGTCATCAGTCCACCTTTTGGGGGCCTACCCACGCTACGCCTTCCGGTACGTTGGCCACTCGAGAACCTTCCCGCTCCAACGGCCATCGGTTCTACGCACAATGTGCCGTACAAAATTACTGTTAAAAAAATTAAAGCTAGTTAAATTTCGATCGGTATGGTTCATGAAAATTAAAAACAGGAAATTCGATCACCGAATAAATATTAGGTATTATATTATATTCTAAAAGGGCATCTAGGCACTTCATCGGACTTTGACGCCACTAAAGTACTTAAAACTTTCTAGACTTTAAGTACTACAACAAGAAAATATATCGAAACATGTCGAGCAAATTATCGACTAAAATTACGTGGGTAACCCGTTTGATACATATTTTAAATATGTTTGAGTCTCACGTTAGTTGTAATTCTAAAATTTCTACAACAATTCTTACTAGTTAGTAAATTTAACCAATTTAACTAGATTTTAATAGAGTAGTTAGTTCTAAATTTTAGAATTGAGACTCAAACATATTTCAAATATGTATCAAACGGGTTACTCACGTAATTTTAGTCGATAATTGCTTGACTTGTTTCGATTGTTTCGATATATTTTATTGTTGTACTGCTATCTTACATGTTAACAAGTAAGAAATAAAAAGTACCAAATGACACCTACTTAAAAAACCCTTTTAAAACTACGTCGCGTAACAATGCCCTAACAAGAATCTATTTAAACACTCAACCTTATTCACACTATTCCATCCCTCTCTCTGCGTTAAGAAAGGCAGTTGTCAGAAAGGGACGCGCGATGTAAAATTTCTCGGTAGCTCGCAATATTTGTCGAACACTCGAGAAGTCGTTGGCTTTTCTAATCAGTGGCTGCAGGTGCATTGTCGATTGGTGCAGCTTTCTAATTCAATATTATTTATGTTGGATTCATTATTTTATACCTACGTTCATATTTGCCGTGTCGTGACGGCAGTAAGAATACATTTTTCTCCACCCCAACTCTTCCGGCACGTTTCGTAAGAGTCGATTAAGGGATTGAGGTGTAACTGAATGAAGATTGATGGTGGGCACTGGGCAGCAGCGTCATCATAGTGTACACATTAAGTACTGCGATCGCTAATCCGCTTGCCCAGCGTGGCGATTATGGGCATTTACCTTCTAATGCGCATATTCGCACAGAAAATGGGCTTTTCATAGGCTGATGATGATGTGTTCATTATACTAATATTGATCTTCTAAACTTTGGCATTTTTCTTGAATTTATTCTAGCTACACATACGTTTAATCGATATTGAAAAAATAGTGTCTTAGTAAATATTTCGTGGACGACTCATTTTACAACACATAACTACGAAAAAAGCCTCACCCATTTACCTTTTAACTCAAAAAATGTTAAACAACTCTGTGATTTCAACTTTTACGATAAGCACAATTTTTTTAACGACAAACGGTTCTTAATCGCGTAAACTGCCCGGAACGTTCGAATAATATTAAAAGTAGGTTTACGAGTAGGCGATTAAGACTTTAAGACCCGTTTATCGTTATAAGCTCTATGATTATTGCTATTACTACCCAATAATAGAACAGTCTCGGTGACACTTCCATCAAGTCAACTCTTACGACACCCACGGGAAGAGTTGGGGTGGTGACATACGAATCTACGAGTTTTCTTAGTTCCATCCCAACTCTGCAATAGTCCCGTTTACCGAAAAAAAAATGGACAGGCTACAGTCCGAGTATAGCCGAAGATACGGCACTTGCCAATAGGTATACAGTTGATAATTAAACTTCGAAAGTCATCAATGAGTGGGCGTGAAACTGTACCTCATGACAAATGTACATCAATGGCCAGAGTTATCTCTAATTGAAACATGTTTGCGTGTCTCGATATCAATTTATAGATCCTGACAGGGGTGGTAAACCTTGAATATTTAATAACAAATTGATAAACAATTGGTTTACACCGAGTACGTAATGGACCAAAGTTCTGTTGCTTACAAAAATTCTAAACCAGTTTATTAAAATCAATAATGGATTTGTACGCCGCACTTTTTTTGAATATTTCTTCATTTACATAAAAAATACAGCTAACATAAATACCGCGTCAGAGATGGCGTGACGAGCTTGACGCCTTTGACAAAGACTGGTGGGAGACTTCAGGGGATAAGAATACGTGGAAGAGTTTGAGGGAAACCTGCCCTGCAATTGGTCAGTATAGGATGAGATACTTACATAATAATAAACAATAACATAAATACCAAGTCACAGAAAACAGTTTTCACGGATTATTGGGCAGCCTCTACTCTCTTAAATTTTGAACCATACTTCTCTTTTCTAGATGCAATCAAGATTTCATATTACGTGTAAGTTAGTCTTTCAGTACGGTTACCTCCAAAGTTATCTATGTTAACAATGTTGATTCTCGTCATTCGTAAACCTGGTGATCCTAAAGGTGCGTTCAAACCAAAAGAGCATTCGCTATTCTATCGCCCGTTCTACGAAATCCACCAATCAGGTTTTGTGTAACGATCGAATATCGTAGAATGGGGGGTTAGAATAGCGAATGCTCTTTTGGTTTGAACGCACCTTAAGGCTGGCTCGTTCCTAGGCCAAAGAATAGGCGTAACTATTCAGCGTAGGAATGTAGCCAGCCTTATGGGCATCCTTCCGCTAGAGACAGATCTGGGGGAGTTACGGCAGATATTTTTAGTTTTTATCTATAATTTTAATAATAGTCCTTTTTAAGTTTTGTTTTTCTTAATAAATTTAACTAATTATAAACAACTTAACTAAACTGAAGAAAAATCAATTTAGTGACAGCTTCCTTACGTAGGCTGTACGAATGGCCATAATATAGTCCAAACCAGTTTGACTATGTCCGAAAGATACAAATGGTCATTGTGGTCAAACTAAATGTCACGTACTGGCAGTGGCAACTAGTCTGCTTTTATTTTAATCCGTAACCTGTACGCACAGGTTCACGATCCCTGATCTAGGTCATTCGTCAGGCAATCTAAATGACTGATCAACCTGTCGATTATCTGGCTTTCTACCGTGAGAAGTTTCTAGACCAGATCTTGTTTTGAGCTGCAAAAACGACAACTAGTTAGGTAATTATGCCAGCACGCCGTAGGCTTTGATTGGTTTATGCAAGCTTTTTTTTTATGTGACGAAGGTACCGAGCTCTCAGTCGACCTGATGGAAAGCAGGAACTGAGGCCCATGGACATAGTGATCAAAAAATCGCCTATGCGCTGCCTACCCTGAGGAATTAGCCTCTATCTGTGCCCGTGTGGTGACGGCAGTAAGAACACATTTGTCACCACCCCCAACTCCTCCTGCGGGTGTCGTAAGAGTCGACTAAGGGGTTGAAGTGTCACTGACCATTAAAATTTACCATTTAATTTTTTATAAGTATCCACTCAGTTTCTCAAAGGTTAGCTGGAAGAGATCCCTTATAGGGATAAGTTCGCCTTTGTACCTATATATCTGTATAATTGTGTTATAACTTGTTTGGTGTACAATAAAGTGATTTACTACTACTACTACCATTATTTGATTAAAGATTGATGATGGGCAGCAGCGTCATCATAGTGGACACATTACTGCGATCGCCAATCCGCTTGCCCAGCGTGGCGATTATGGGCATTTACCTCCTAATACGCATAGTTAATAGAAGAGGCCTACGTCCAGCAGTGGACTATCATAGGCTGATGATGATGATGATGCCTCTATCTATGCCAGTAATTACACCGGCTATCTTAGCCCCAAGCCGGAACACAGCAGTATTCTTTTTTTAACCCTTTGAATCCCAATGGATTTTTTACGTGGTTGTAGAGTAATTATAAATAGGTGGTCAGCACGGTAAGCTCCATTTAAGGTCGAGCCACATCAATGCAAGTGCGTGGCATGCGCGTTGTGTTCAGCAGGAAATGTGCACACGCATCCGGCATGGCTTAGCCTTAAGGCTTTTGTCGTTAAAACTAAGCGACGACAACGGCTTATTCCGTAGCTTAGTTAATAGTAAGGTGAAGATCCCGGGTTCAAATCCTGCTAAGGGCATTTTTTGGGTGATGAACAAGAGGGTAGGTCGATCTGTGTAAGATTGTCTCTCACTAATTATCTATTCACTTATTGACTGGAGACATATAATACGTCCACGACTAAGGAACAAAACTATGTTTGTGGTAACACAAACAGATGCCCTTGGCGTTATTCGAACCCGGAACCTTCAGTTTCGCAGGCACGGTCGCTGTCGCTACCGACTGAGTTACAAAGGCCGTCACAGTCTACTATATTTATGCATTTAGACCAAACGAGCATTCGCTCATTCTATCCCCCACTCTACAGGTGCATTCAGACCACACGAGCATTCGCTCATTCTATCCCCCACTCTACAGGTGCATTCAGACCAAACGAGCATTCGCTATAATTTTATCCCCAATCTACGAAATCAACGAATCACGTTTTGTGTAACGATCCAATATCGTAGAATGGGGGATAGAATAGCGAATGCTCGTTTGGTCTGAATGCACCCTACGAAATCAACGAATTTAGACGAATTACGTTTTGTGTAACGAACGAATTTCGTAGAGTGGGGGATAGAATGAGCGAATGCTCGTTTGGTCTAAATGCACCTTTAACGGTTGGGATGCCTTGGTGTGACAGCTCACTATTGACTTATGTATTAAATTATTGTGTTTTTGTTTCAGGTAAGTTCATCAAAATAGTTCCACTGTGAATAGCGAGAAAATTTCGTAAGTACTACATTAAGTTATGGATGTGTCACTTTAATACAGGGTCAAGCAAAATAGATTTCATATACGGGATGATACTTTCGTATCATACCAATCGATACCAATCAAGTTGCATACCAATCAATATGATAGTAAATTAGGGAATCATAATACTATCTTCTAATTCCAACAAAACACTTTACAAAATCATTTTCCAAATCGGTCCAAGCGTCTTTGAGTAATCGGGGAATATACTTATAAGAATTGTGTCAAATTGAAAGCCTACTCGTTATTAATCACGTCATACTGTATAGGGGGAGGGGGGTCAACAAAAAAATCACCAATTATCACCATATAGAGGGGGGGTCATCGGACAAATCACGTGTAATTTTTTTAAAACAC
>JALPQI010027754.1:0-12746 GCA_025490895.1 Thaumatotibia leucotreta | reverse complement strand
TTTAATTATACAGTGTGTGGTCTTTAACACGGGAGAAAAATGAAATGAGTGACTCCTTAGACTATCAGCAATAATCCTGTAAAGGTCCCGGTGTTTCAAAGTGGTTAAGTTCGGAGATATTGTCATTCAAAGCTATGGACCTTTAGTACTGGATCTTGGCATCTTGATAGTATACCAGGTAGGAAGTCATAACAATAATTTTGTTTGCATTTTTACACTAATTTGATACGGTTTTAAAAAAAAAAATTGTACATTTTTCAATGATTCAAAAATGATAAGTTATTGATAACTTTTAATTCAAGTAAATGAACCCATAATAATGAAAAATACATGAACAAAAAATTACAAAAAAAATTTTTTTTTTTATTACAATATGTGGCAATGATTGTTGATCAGCTTATTAATGCACCGTTTAAATTTTCACCCCGGTTGTAGGCCACACACTGTATTTACTCCGCATACATGTGAGGCGCTCTAGATTGATTAATGATTAGATACTATGTTAAGGTGCGTTCAAAACAAAAGAGCATTCGCTGTTCTACGAAATCAACCAATCACGTTTTGTGTAACGATTGAATTTCGTATAGAGTGGGGGGTTAGAATTTAGAATAGCGAATGCTCTTTTGGTTTGAATGCACCTTTACTGTTAACGGTAGGTAAACATTTTTTCAATTAAGTTCTTTCCTAATTTATGAGTTGAATGAGAGGTTCCATTTCTAATCTGTGGTGACTACTGTGGTGCACGACTTTAACGTTTAATTTACTTTATTGTATTTTTCAGGTCGAGGTGTAAACAAAAACTTCTGGAAATAAAGGCGCTGATTCAGAATAGAGAGCGTCAGGACCTTCAGGTCGTTGTGATTGTTACCTATTAGTGTTTTTATTATTTGACGTAAACTACGAACAAATAAAACATGGAAGCCGCACGCCATACTAAATTGCCTTTCAAAAATGGTCCTGAAATTTTGTTGACAAGTGTCACCCCCTCTTCAATGCATCACGGGAATGAATTTCAATATCAACTTATAAAAACTTAAACCGTTATTTAAAAATAGTTGTGATTGGTCCGTCAAAGTTTTGATTGGCTTTATTCTATAAGCATTTGTCAAAGATGTTGCGCCGAAATATGCGCGGTGTTAAGAAAAGCGCTGTGTTCTGCCCATCTTGGTACAATTGAACAATTGGTTTTGGGGGCATTTTTGAGCTGGCGTTAGGCGTTCATGTTATATAATTATGGTCGCAGGACGTAAATGATTATCATAATCTACTAAATCGCACTTATGATCTGGATATTCAACTAACTCGAGGTTAACTGGTTAATTCTAATGTAACCCTGAATGGTACAAATAGAGTTAAGTGTACCTAAATGTATTGTATAATAAAATTGAAAAGAAATAAACATATTTTATTTATTTACTTTCCTACCTGTCAAAAAAATTAATAATTATATCTATAGATCTGATATAAGGATAAAATAAACCTCGCATTAGTTTAGTCGGTTAGTTGCCTGAGCAACACGATGTAGATAAACTTTTATCTTGAGGAAAACGATTTTTTATACTTTATCCTGTTGAGATAATACCTACTTAATATTAATATTTTTTTTAATAATTCATTATTATTAATGATTACGTTACATAAAATAATTAAGTACACGAATCGATTAGGTACTTCCATTGGATTGAATATAAAATAAAAAACACACACACACACACACACACATAAAGAGATGCCCTCGTATTTTTTCTAGAGCGTTTAATAAAAGTATTTGTCCTAAAATCTTCAACCCTCCTTTAATCACTTCAGGCTAGCAGAAAAGTTAAAAATCAGTTTCCTCCTTTAAAAACGCGGGCAACTTAAAAGTACCTAATGAAGAATTTTGACACTGGTACTTACTTTTCAAAATAATTTTTGAGTTATTTATTTTAAATATCAGACTTACTAATTTCCATTCAACGATTCAACTCCGAAGTTAGGCACTCAGAATACTATACGTACACGGTAATCGCGAGTACCTATTGTGGGAGATGAATTGAGTTTGGCTTCAGTCATAATTCAACTTTATTCAAAATGATTTTTTCGGTTTTACTCGTCATAAAACTTATTTTTGAATACATCGCTTACCTTTTGCCTCACAATCAAAAAATAAGAAAACACTAAGCGACATAATGTCACTAAAATAAACATTTTCCTATGATTTTCATACTGGAAATATTGAAAAGTATTAAAAAAAAAATTTTTTTTGGTTGCATTTGACATCAAGAACACATAATTAAGATGAATGATACCGTCTATTATTATCAGGTATTATTACTAGTTGTTCAGGCAGACAGATGAGGCAACTGATGGTGCCTGTATCCAATGACTCTTGGTCTGATATAGTTTTAACATTTATAGTTTTGGACTTGATTTAAACTTTTCGATTTTTGACTTATATTTCAGTGACTATCGTCTGCGACCACGGGCGTAACGTCATGCCCGAAATATTAGAATCAGTACATCATGTCATGAAACGAATGTTTGCGCGATTATGTCCTGTTACTCGTCAAAATATCCGTCATAGGTACATAGGTGTAAGTTAAGTGTGGCCTGGCCGTAATTCCGTAAATATTTTTAACAGATATCAGAAAACTTCCAACTGATATCGAAAGTACGTTACCCAACGAGTACAATAACATTAATAACTTTTTCTAAATACCTAGATGAAGTAATATTAAAAATACTAACTTAAAACGCTCCCATACATTTAGTATGACGACCTTAAAGAAAGTCGGGTGTCGTAAGAGATAATAGAAATTCGTTATTTGTACGAATACATTGTAATAAAATAATAATACTACCGTTTATGAAATAATTAATCTAACATTTATTCTTAAATAAAAAAATATTCGTATTAAACTAGTCTTTGAATGAACGGATAGGTACATACTAAATGTATGGACGGGTTTGAAGTTAATATTAGAGATATTTCTGATTTTATTTAAAACAAGTTATTAGTGTAATTTTAATCGTTGGGTAACGTACTTTCTATATTAGTTGGAAGTTTTCTGTTTATCTGTCATATTAACAGAATTATGGTCTGGCCACACTTAACGATTACACCCTTTCTATATATTATTTTCATTCACGCAGGGTCGTTTACTGTCTGCACATGTACTAGGTATTACAAGTCCCAGGTAGAAGTTGAATTCAGACGATATAGGATAGGCACATAGATAGATTGAAAGATACAGATAACTATTTCATTTTTAGTTAGAGACAACATTCATCAGTGATTCAGTGTTATCAGCATATTATACAATGGCAAATCATTTAAGTCGATGAACAGATAGCGACGGCAAATTGTCTCCAGTATATGTCTGTATATATAGACGGACGACCGTGTTATTTGTTATTAGAAAACAATCACGGCCACATGGCTTATTAAAATTGAAATTGATACAAAAATGGCAAGTTAAATTGTTGAGAATGTGAAAGTTTTTCGTATCGGAATATAAATAAACCTATAAGTCTAAAAAAATAATACTTATTCATAACAAATTAAGCAGTGAAATAGCAACACAGTAAGTATTAGATCCAATTACTACCGCAGCTACATAATTAAACAATAATTGCAACAGCTATATGGTATTAACTTCTACAATAACTAAATAAATAATAAATAGTTGGAATGTATGAGAACGTACTCGTATATGTATAGGACATATATGTATGTAACTAAGTGTTTTTAGATAAATAAACATTTAAAAAAAACTTATTTCGCATGGTTTTCTAAACGTTTACTCATAAAAGTGGGGTGTTGGTGTTTTATTTCAAATTAATGTAATGACTCGGCCTAATTTTAAACCATAGGTACAATTATATAAAAGTGCCTATTGCATATTTTTATTAATAAGATTTGCGTTTTGATTTTAATAATCTTTTAGGTATACAAGAGTAAGACGTCTTCTATTAAAAACGAAATAAAATTACATTACCCATTTTGAACACCTCGCAACACATACAAAAATATAAAATGGTTACTTTTCAATAATAATATCTGGTTTATGTATTTTTCCTAACAATATTACTGCCAGTCTCCATTTATGAAACAATCTTAAATAATCGTAATAAGGTACTTATTCGTAAGAGAAGCTCTTTGCATTGATTGTACGCTTGTCATCTAAAAATCTAAAGTAAATAAGTACCCATAAGGACTATGTAGGTAAATATAAAGACATCTCTGAATTCAGTTCAAGGATAGTTAACTTGATTCGGTACGTAATAGATAATTGACTTGATAAGTAGCTATCTAAGCGTAAGAATACGTAATATCGTAAAAATGTTACGTTGACAATGTATTGTGTCTGTTGTATTAATTTATTCGTACATTCAGTTTTGTAGGCGTTTTGTATCTATATTATGGTCCACTGAGTTGGCTTACTTACGATTGGTGTCACGTTGATGAGACAATAAATATCGAGCGTGTAGCATTCCCAGATGCATTATGATGAACATGGAGTGTTTTAGATTATTATACTGAAATATAACAAAGGCTAGATCTGTTTAATAATTTATAACTTTGAATAGTTTTTTAACGCTCAATCATCTAAAATCTTTTCTGAGGTTTATTAAATCAAATAAGGCCTCAAAATCTAATACACACAACATAATAATATTATCATTGGCGTACGGACAGTTAGGTTAGGACAGCATTCCTCACATCAGGCATTAATGGAATCGACTTACTAGTTTTTATGATAGAATGAATGAATGCTTCCTGCAAACTTTTGAGTATAAAATGAAACTCTATCTACATTGTATTTATTTTGACTAGATTTTTTTCTGTTTTGTTACATTATAAGCGTTTCGTCAGCGAATTAATAAAGCATTATAACAGTTGATTAGTAATGTGGTACTCTAAAGAGTTCAATATATATTTTAATAATTTGTTCAAAATTGTTCAATAATATTTTTGCAAACATTTGTGTCGTTAGAACTAACTACATTTTATTACCTAGTTACATTATTCCTTTAAAAGGTACCTACAATTTGTATAAATAAATTAAAAAATATTTATTTAGTCATAGAAACAAGTACTTTAATATCGACTCCACTGATGCCTATGTGGAAAATGCCACCAATTGTCCGTACGCTAATCATCATGTAGGTATTGCTAGATGTTCTAGCTATAATTTAGTGGTGACTGTAAATAGCTTTACCTATATTCTGAGTTTTTCTTTCAGGAGAAATGGAATATTCTGTCTTTGGGGCATGGGACTATGTCATAATAGCGGCTACCTTAATTGCCTCAACCGCCATTGGAGTGTATTATCGGTTCAGTGGAGGGAAACAAAAAACTAATGAGGTAATCTGTGTATACATTACATAAGTCATATATCTTATAAGCTTCTTCCGATTTACCTGTTGTGAAATATTACACCAATTAAGATTGTTATCAAATTAATTACTTTCCTTATTGCTTATCACTACCTAAGCATGAACTCATCATATTATGAAGTCTCCTATGTTACAAAATTTTCCACTTGAAAACTTCTGAATGACTTAAAAAATCATATCAGGTATTGTAAAATTTGTAAGGGATTTCAAATATTCCATTCCAAATTAATTATTTCTTAAGTAACTGTTACCAAACGCATTCAAAAAATTTTGAGCTCTTTGGAATATATCCGAAAGTTTTACATCACCCGCGTATGCAGCTTCATTTTCATATTTCAGTATTCACAATATTTAAATTGTTGTTATCAAAACTCTTTCCCTTATTTTCCAGGAATATTTACTCGCGGATCGAAATATGCCTATAATGCCGGTTGCGGTATCTTTAATGGCTTCCTTTATGTCTGCCATCTCCTTACTAGGAGGATCATCCGAGACCTACTCATATGGCATGATCTTTGTCCTTATCAACTTACCCTACCTGTACGGGACACCAATTGTTACAAAATTGTACTTGCCAGTATTCTTTGGACTCCAAAAGACGAGTACTTATGAGTATTTGGAGCTGCGATTTGGACGTAACATACGGATGCTTACATCTCTGACGTACACTTTGCAAATGTTGTTGTACAATGGTATTGTCCTTTATGCGCCAGCTATTGCTCTCGAGGCAGTCACAGGACTTGATCGACTGATATCCATATTAGTGGTTGGATTGTCCTGTACTGTGTATGCTACTCTAGGAGGAATGAAAGCCGTGGTGATCACAGACGTTCTGCAGTCTACTCTGATGTTCATAGCAGTGTTGAGCGTTACTATATTTTGCTCCATACAGCTTGGAAGCTTTGGAAAGATTTTTAGCATAGCTCAAGAAGACGGACGACTGGACTTTTCAAAGTGAGTTATGTGAATTACGTATAAGTGCATTGCACTTTAATTTTGAACAGATCGGTGGAAATGATTAAAACGATGATTTTTTTTTCAGTATCAGCGTGCTACCAACGGAAAGACACACGTGGTGGTCCTTAAACATTGGTGGTCTAATCAACTTTTTGTCCCTGTATGCAGTTAATCAGACACAGGTTTAAAGTAAATCTTGGTTATAACTTGGGTGTCTCGGGTAAACGAGTAATAAGTACTTTGTGATTATTAGGAATAAGAGCTAAATTATTCTAGAAAATTTACAAAACTACAAAGTCTGGTTCGTCATTTACTTTGTCGCCTTATAACCGGAGCTAGAGAAGATATTTGCGAGAAGAATTTTGAAAATATTTTTTTTTTTTTTATATACCACGTCGGTGGCAAACAAGCATACGGCCCGCCTGATGGAAAGCAGTCACCGTAGCCTATGGGCGCCTGCAACCTCAAGGCATTTAAGCCTATAAATAGATAATAGACACATTTATTATGGTACCACTTGTAAAATACAGCCGTGCCGTAACGTTGCCGTGTGGTGACGGCAGTAAGAATACATTTGTCACCAACCCAACTCCTCCTGCGGGTGTCGTAACAGTCGACTAAGGGATTAAAGTGTCACTGACTATTCTACAAGATTGATGATGGGCAGCAGCGTCATCATAGTGGACACATTACTGCGATCGCCAATCCGATTGCCCAGCGTGGCGATTATGGGCATTTACCTCCTAATGCGTCTATACGCATAGTTAATAGGAGAGGCCCGTCCAGCAGTGGACTAACATAGGCTGATGATGATGTAAAGTACAGTGAGAATGTTTAAAATAAGTAGTTATTTGACTTTTCTACTTTATATACGACTGATAAAATGTAATGGTCTCTTGTGTACATTTCAGGTCCAACGTCTACTAACAGTGAGCACCTTGAAGCGCTCACAGGCATGCCTGTGGTGGACCTGGCCCGTGATGGCCTCCATGAGCTTCTGCTGCTGTCTCGCTGGCATCGCCATGTATGCAGTGTACAGAGACTGCGACCCGCTCTCTTCGGGCAGTATCACAGCCGTGGGTCTTTATTCTATGCTTGATAGTTGCTATTTATTGCCTTTGAAAGCATTGCCTACTCGTACTTTGATCTAGTTACCAGAGATTTAGTGACGAAAACATCACGTGTGAACCGTAACAGCTTCTAAACTTAACTTGGGTAGAAATCTTTTGTACTTATGTCAGATGTCCTTCAGTTTCGTGGCAAAAACACTTTTTTTTATTAAGTCAGATACGAGTTATGGAGAGTGATCCTCCATACTTATGCGCGAGTTATGGCTATGACAGACAGGTCATTCTGGGGCTCGGGATCTATTAATAGCTCACGGTGTCAGTAGTTACAAAAACGAAATTAATTGGATGTAGTAGAAGTTGATTGATGGAAAAACTTATCAAGTGATTTGAACAAAACTCCTTGTCTCATGAGGACACTGCCAGCTGAAACATTCATGTAATAAATGTCTGTAATCAATGATAAAGTATTTACGTAGGCATTTTGTTATCTTTACTGCTTCTGCAGTTAAAATATGCGCATGAATTTAGGTTTATTGGTGTCTGGCTGATATAAATATAATTGCGAAGCTCAATTCAATATATACAGCGTGATCAATTCATAAAACAAATTCGTGATGATTCCAGAACAAATAAAACGAAGCTTTACTTTGAGCCAACCAGAATGCATAAAAAAGTTCAAGCGTCTGCCCTCTGTATCCGCAAAATTGCCTTGAAGATGTGTCTGTTCTGTGCATACAAATATAGATGCTCATATTTTATCATTTAGATAGACCAGCTGATGCCTTTCTACGTGGTTGACGCCATGCGAAGGATACCGGGCATCCTAGGGCTGTTTGTGGCCGGCATATTCAGCGCTACTCTGTCGACCGTCTCTTCTTCCTGCAACTCCCTGGCTGCTGTCACGTTGACTGATTACATGGGCAAGTAAGGCTTGGTATTATATATTATGAGCTCACTATGCGGCTCATTGGACGCACTGCTTGAGATAGGTTTTATGATCGTCAGCGGCGGTGGTCTTTGAAAAATACCTGATATTTATAAATTTAGAAAGCAAACTACCAAAAAAAATATCGAATTTAGATTGATTGCCGTATGACCAAGCCAAATTTTAAGATTCGGCTGCTGTATCCCGCATTTACAGCATTCAAACTTGGGAAAGTAAGAACCAGTGAAATAACATAAATCATGGCATTATCATTTATCATTCATTACAAATTACGGATTTGATTGTTCATAATAGGGATTTTAAATAATTTATTAAGTGCACATATATACGATGTGTCAATACAATAAATAAATTGATAATAAATGCATTTCACCGATTCGGCTTTTAGAAACGTCCTATCATAACTCATAATAGTCATTATAACATAGCTATGATTAAGTAAATGAGAACTCAAATCTGAAAATAACATTGTTTTCCCAAGGTGCTGCAAAGTCCGCCAGTCATACATCCCCTGGCTAACGAAGCTGGCAGCCTGTGTCTACGGTTTGGTATTTCTCGGCGTGGCGTTCATCGCCGAACAGTTGGGAGGGGTGCTACAAGCTGCGCTGACGATTTTCGCCGTCGTCGGCGGCCCGGTACTCGGCGTTTTCACGCTTGGCATGTTCACTACTTACGCCAATGAAGCGGTAGGTGTTCAATGTTCATTACAATCATTACATTAAATTTGAAGGCTGTGTGTGAAGGATTTTTTTATTCGTGTGCTTCATTGCTGGGCAAAGGCCTCTCCCCTGGATCTAAATAACTCCCACATATATTTATACAGGGTTACTTTATCACCAGTACAATAAATAAACATACGTAATAGTAATCAAAAATACTAGTATATTCGGGTACTACTCCTTTGGAACAAAAAAAAAACTAAAATACTAATATTCGAACTTATCCGCAAATCTAACAAGAAACGTGGACGCATCTATCTACGTGCAGAACTAGCAAAACGCACGAACTGTCAACGTTTGTTTAAAATGTCATCGCGCGCGGCATGGCGGGTTGGATCACCCTTTCCCGTCTCCTTCGTCATACCGCACCGTTGACGCCTTATAATTATGTTACATTTGCAGAGAGGATAAATTAATGTATATATTTAAAGTATTTATTTTATTTGATAAATGTGATCTATTATCGATCCCAGTGATATGGTAAAATTTATTGTACCAGTGAAAAAGTAACCCTATATAGTGTTGGAAAATCTGCTGACACTTTAGCTATCCTTACTTTAGCTTCGTTCTAAATATTTCCTGTCATTTCAGGGTGCCAGCGCAGGGTTGCTCAGCGGGCTGGCCTTTACTTTATGGATAAATTTCGGCAGACCTCGGCCTTCACCGGTCCGACTGCCTGTCAGTGTGGAGGGATGTCCTGGCAACATCACCCTGCCGGTGCCACCAGCAGTCAATCCTGAAGACTACTTCTACCTATACAGGCTGTCTTACCTGTGGACTAGTCCAGTAAGTCTGGTCGTTTTGTAAAAGACGATAGTAATTTACGGAAAAACGATCTATTTACTAAGATAACTGAGAATGATTATGAAAAAGCTGTTTAAGAACTACATAAACATTTGTAGATCCATCTAGATAAGATATCCTCATGATAAACTAACCATTCAAAAGCCGTCTGGTCTCCTTTGAGTATTAAGAGCAGGGTACCTATAGCGTAGCAAATATGCCCATCGTTAACACTCAATCGTGAATCGTGTCGTGAACGAAAGGTTCATCGTTAATTGCAGCTAACTGTCTTTGTCGCACTAATTACAAAGAGTTTCAGAGAGAGAGCACTACGTTACGCTACGTTAGTTGGAAACTTGGCCACATAGTCTGTTATGTCTAAGCCTTGTAGGTAGGCACGTACGTCCCAACTAGACAACTAGACACTTCACCAACGCCTTTGGTAAGTATATGTAACCCTCCTTGTAATTTTTCACAGCAGTCCTACGAATTACCAATCAGTAGGCTTATGGGCTTATAGGTTACCAACCCTGTTTAATCGTTTGTCGTAGTTGCCGTCAGATTTTAACAAGTATGCAAATGCGAAAGTGAAGAGTAGCACGATAAACGGTAAACGCGTAACCATCACAAGCCACCACGAAAGGTGCGTGAAATGCTGACGCCTTATAGCTCCCCGCCATTTCAGATTGGTTTGATCTGCGCGCTGGTGGTGGGTTCCGTCGTGTCCCTGTTGTGGAGGCACCAACAGCCGTGGCAGCGCGCGGGGCTGACCCACCCCGACCCTGCGCTCTTCGCACCCCCACTTGCGAAGCGGTTACGGCGAGTTCAGGCGGAAAAATCGGAGATTACGGATCAGGTAAGATTTTAAGAGCAAGTGAACTTTAAAAAAAAAGTGAAAGTACAATAGGATCAACGGAATGAAAGGGCATATATGTACAGTCAAGGTTTTTCTATTGATGTCTTGAGCATAAGGCTAAAATTGTTTATTTATTTACGCCCTAATTATACAGGATAATTAGGTATATCTTAAAGTCAAAATTGTCCTTTTCATAAGAACAATAACGAACAGAAAATAAATTACGGATTACTGAGTTTTTATGTAGGTATATAGGTACTCGTAGTAACAAAAAATAACATCGTGCGTATTTTTCAGGTGGACCTATCATCAACAGCAAGCAAAGCAGTATGAATACTGAATAGTATGATGAACAATATGTCTCTGGTTCTTGTGATTTCTATTGTACATACTTACAATGTACAGCCGCCATCAGATATATCGAAGCGGCCACGGTGTTAAAAATATCTGAACACAATAGCCACTCACTTGCTTCATGTAGCTTTTGTTACATGTCATCACTCTTATTTTACATAGACATACAGTCTATCGCAAAAATCAAAGCAAGTGAGTGGATAGAGACCTGCTCAGATCAGTTTCTGATCACCCTGACCGCTCCGATATATCTGATGGCGACAGTACATTACTTGTACTTATAGGTTAAGTAAGGACATTCGTAGATACCTACAGTACCGGCAAATAATATGTCACATTCGTGACTTTTTGTATGAGCGTGTATGTACAGAGTAAGCGGCACATGTAGATAGTATATTATTTTGGTAATTTTGCACAGATGAATGATGAATATTGCAATAAATTATTGTGAATTACAATCGGAGACACAGCGTATTGCTAAAAAAGCTGTAGTAAAGAAAATTAATTTTACTACGAAATCCATACCATACACAAAAAATCTTTATGAATCGTTAACACGAAGTTCTAATATTCCCAGACTATCTATAGTCAGAGTCGTAAGGTGGAAAGTGTGGAAACCACTTACAAATATTTTAATAAATCTACTGAAAAAAATCTGAATGTGAATATTATTATTAATGTCAATATTATTGTCCGGTACTGTACTTATCATAAACCTTATCTACCTACTTAGGTATTTATTTTGTAACGTACTTATTAATTTGTAGTGACTAATGTTTTACAATAAAATTTTTAAGTAAAATGTTTAAATTACTTAATTCGAACCCAAACCAAATTCCAATTATTGAATGAAGTTTGCCTGTACAATTTTCCCATTATCTCATTAGTTTGCTAGTTTGGTCCTTTGAGAGCACCTTATTATAGAAATCCTTTTATTTAAGAGGAAAACCAATTTCATCTTAGCAGTTCCTAATTGTGTATGATGGCCTGATTTTTTTTATTTTATAATATATACAACCAAGAACCTGGACTATTAAAAATATATGATACAATTGATACAAAGCACGTTGTACTAGTATTCTACACATGTACCTACTGTATGTCAGTGATGAAGATTGAAGTTGAACAACTAAAACTATTGGGTATTCAAATTTAAAGCTTATGTAGTGATCGGTTTTTTGGATTCCCCCGGCGGGTCTCCTATAGTAACTTGAAAAATAAACTTTGATTATTTATACGTATTTCCATGCAATTTGCCATGTTACTGTTCATAATGTAATATAATAGTATTCATTTTTTTTATAGTCGCACCCGTAATTTTTTATACGTGAAATCCCGCGAGAGTGAATCCAAAAAACCGATCACTGCTTATCACCTTGAAATAAAATATGAATACTAGTGCACCGTCGATCTTACTCGTAGTTTTGTCATGAAAAAAAGAATTGTTAAAAATGTGAAAAATCGTTTGTAATTATTATGCTTACATTTTATATGAAAAGTGCAAAAAAGTACTGTGCGGTCTTTAAACAAAAAGCAAAGAAGTAGTTAAGCAGACATAAATCCTTCAGGGTGTTTTGTGAGATCCTCTAAACGGCGCCGTAAGTACGTATTCTAAAACAAAGAGAAATAACACGACTTTAGCAATGTGCTGTATTTCTTGAAATGCAAAGACATAAAGCTCT
>JALPQI010027752.1:0-12685 GCA_025490895.1 Thaumatotibia leucotreta | reverse complement strand
GCCTCTCCTATTAGCTATGCGTATAGACGCATTAGGAGGTAAATTTATTATTTATAATCGCCACGCTGGGCAAGCAGATTGGCGATCGCAGTAGTGTGTCCACTCCACTAATGATGATGCTGCTACCCATAATCTTCGCAACATTATGCAATACATTAACATGTAAGTAAAGATATAACAAGAAAAAAAACTATAATCTTAATTAAATAAGAAGAACTACTATAATAATAAGTAAAACCATACAACTATAGTCCAGTACTACAACTGTGGTCCACAAGTTCAACTCGTAATTAAGCATCAATGGAAATCTTTTAGTTTTATCTAAGTTTTTTAATCATTAATGAGGAGACTTTGTGTAACAACTGCATCAATAATATAATCATTACACTAAATCGAAGATATTTGACTTTGTTTTGGACCATAGTTGGGAGCTTTTGGACTATAGTTGGGTAGTTTTACGGTATGTTTACAGTCTTCTTTTGTTAAATTGATTTTTCTCAAACATGCAATGAAAATTTGACATTATGTTCGTCATAATAGGCTTTAAAGTATGACGTTGCAGGCGGATGACCTCGAGATAATAGTAAAGGATTTTCATACGAATTTAACTGCCTAGGCCGGTAAGTAAGTAATATTTTTTTAAAACATGGAGTCGGTTTTCATGAATAGGCTAAACAGCTAAATTCTGTTTTTCTGATTGTCGTATTTTTTATTTCATTGCATGTTTGAGAAAAGCACTATACATTAGGGTGGATCGATTTTTTTATTTTCGGTTAATCATTAAATAATCTTTACGAATCGATACTATGTGGCTAGAGAAACAAAAAATAGTGTGACCATTTTTGGATATTTTATCATTTTGGACCCCATTTAGAGGCCCGAAGATTGGCCTTATTTTTGAGGTTTTTTTAAGATAACTCAGATGAGAATGGTATTTTCTGTTTTAATTTTATGGATAACAAAAATAAGATTGTTTTGCATAAATTTTGGATTTGCGTGGTTTAATTATATGAACATTGTTAGCAGTAATCTCCAAAAAATGATTTTCAACTTCGAGGCTCTTGCGGCAGTACTTCCCGACTGATTATCGGAAAAAGATATAATGTTGAAGATGTTACTTTTTAGACAGATTATTCTTATAGGACCGCGTTTCAGAAATTCATGAAAAAAAATTTTGGTTCATACATTGAAGTATGAAAAAAAAAATTTTTTTCGGATTTTTGGAAGCGAGGGCCAATAAAATGATGGTCGTAAAAACTAACATTCTTTAACAATATATCTTTTTCCGGTAGTCATTTGGCAAGTACTGCCGCAAGAGCCTCAAAGTTGAAAACCAGTTTTTGCCGATACTGGTTATAATTTTCATGTAATTAAATTGTGCAAATTCTAAATTTATGACAAATAATGTTATTTTGTTTCTACATAAAAGTAAAACGGAAAATATCCACGAACTACTGACTTTTCTTAAAAAAACCTTAAAAATAGAGTCGACCTTTGGGCCTATAAACGAAGTACAAAATGAAAGTAAATCCAAAAATGATCATAATATTTTTTGTTTCTCTAGCCACGAAGTATCGATCCATAAAGATTATTTCATAAATTTCCAAAAATAAAAAAATCGATCCACCCTACTATACATGCCTCGCCGTGAAATGGGCTTACCGGCTTCGTATCACACATGTGGGTATTGGCAATCTCAACGACGAAATGACACTAAAGGTGCGTTTAAACCAAAAGAGCAATCGCTGTTCTAGCGCCCGTTCTAAGAAATCAACCAATCACGTTTTGTTTACCGATCGAATTTCGTAGAGTGGGAGGTTAGAACAGCGAATGCTCTTTTAGTTTAACCGCACCTTAAATTTAGTTTTGCCAACCCTGTTTCTCATAAGGCTGGCCGCTTCTGACTTTGTCCTGTCCGTCTCACCGACCCGTTCTGCTCAAACCACCCGCTGCACCGATTCAGCATTCTAGATAATAAATAAATGCAATGATACGAATGCATTCAGTGCTTTTTAAGATTACATGGCTAATAAAAAAAGGATTTTTATCGGTGACATTTAATTGCGAATCGGCTAAGTCAAAGATTCATAACATAACCGTCTGCTAACTTAACAAGCCGCTAGGCGTTGTGCGAGGAAGTCGCCAGCTCTTCGGTCTTTAGTTACGTCAACCATACGTTTCGCGATCTCAGCAAACAATTTGCGTTCGCTGGGGCCCCATGAACCTAAAGTTTCTACGCCAAACGGTAACGCTATACTTAAATACATATTTATAAGTTAACTAAGTATGTAGGTACCTAAGTAATTCCTAAAACCCAAAAAACTCAACCATAGCATTATTTCAAAAACGCCCGAGAGATTTGAGCCACAATTAATGGTCATTATAGGTCGTCAGAAATGTCATCTAGCGACCACAAAGGCACCGTGCTCTATTTAGTAGAAGGATGGAATGACGGCGTTGGACAAAAACGGTACGAAATTACAGCGTTGAGGCTTTAGACTAAACGATACGGCTACGAGACAGCTACGATTCGGAGTGCTTGCTCGTAAAGCTTATCATGAGTACATATTCGTAAGCATGTTAGTAAAGATAAGTTACCGAGAGCTTTGAATTGCATATGTAGCGTAGAGGTATTGTGTGTTGTTGGTATTGGTAATGTATTGTTTGTGTGTTTTCCCGACTCTTGTACTGTCCTTACTTGTTATTTGACTAATAGTAGACCTAATAGCAAAGATATAAGGTACACTAAGAGTTACTTTTAGTAACACCACTACAAATGTTCTCAGTAATTTATCTGTACACCGCCGACGTAATGGTAGGTATATGATATTATTATCTTTGTGCTATTAGCACTTTTGTACAGTCAAGTGCAAACATATATACCGAAAGATTCCTCTTATTAAATATGTTACGACGTTCGTATTATATAGAATTAAAGTGCACTGGAACTGGGACATATTTTTGAGAATTTTTATTTACCTACACCTCATTTTGCATTTGACTGTACACTGTGCGTCATGAGGCCCGTTTCTCAAAGCTTGTAACTTGTAATACAAGTGGAAGTCTCTTTTTAACATCATTTATAAGATAAGGACTTCCGCTTGCTTGTGTTACAAGTTACAAGCTTTCGATAAATAGGCCCATGGTCGTGGAATCCCCGCCAAGTGGTCGTCCGTCGCGTCTAAACGCCCCGTCGGCCAGCCAAAGGGCTAATTATTTTTTAGTGACGCCAAACCTCTGATGACACATAACGAGCCTGCATCCGGCGTGGAACCGTGGTAAACACAGATTCGGCTATTTGGACATTTTGGGCGTCCACGGATTGTCCGCTTAATGGGCTTGCGGTATGCTTGCGTGTTTGATGCGTTTTTCATGAATATTCAAGTTATTGGAACTATGTGGGTTCTGGATAGTCAAGTAATAGTGTTGGTATCGCCGAGCTTAGTGTTTTATTACTCGTAATTGTGTCGGCATTTATACTAACTAAGTCTGGAAATCACTGCGTACATTAATATTTCTAATCATCTTCCTGACAATTAGGACATGTTACACCCGTAGCTACTCCTTTTTAATTAATCAATTTAAGAGATCTCTTCCAGTTAACAATTACTTAGTGCAGGCGCGGATCCAGGGGATGGGGAGGGTCAATGGACGCACTGCCCCCCCCCTCACACTGGACTTTTGTATGCCTAAGTGCAGTCTTCATTATAAAATACTATCATATCATAGGGCAGTGCCCCCCCTCAACGAAGTCCTGGCCCCGCGCCTGACTTAGCGTTCAATAATACTAGCTTGAAGGATGTAGGATTTTTCAGTGTAGGTACAGAGAATTGTTTTTCTTTTCAAATTATACTTTAAGACGACATTTAAGTTTACTCTAATATTACCATAAAATTATTCTTCGTAGACTACGTGCTTACTCAATTTGAAGCAGCCTGTATTTTCAAAGGCTATCTTTTTATTTAATTCTAGGAATGAATTATACTATTTAAGACTGTAACACGTCATGTGCTGTAATTTAAGCTTCTGGAGTTAAAAGCTACAATCATCAAGTCGGGTAGTAATTTCTTATTTTATTCCCGCCTGAGCCAGTTATTATTCTGGAGTCGATTGCAGAGAAAGATGGAAAACAAAAAGGGGCGGGCCTAAAAGATAAACGGAATAATTGTGTTCCATGGAATTGGCTAATGGGAAACTATTCAGTAGAAAATAGAAATAAATTTCAATGGAAACTTAATATTAGATATACCTACACATACTATATACTACATAGTATAAAGTATACGGACATATTTATTATGTTAAAAAAGACATAAGTAGCTATGGAACAGTAAACACGTATGCTCCGTTTATCAGCATTCGTACGAATATGTCAGTTAATATAGAAAATGTCTTTCCGCACGCGTACACATGCTTACACGTTTCGTACTAAACGGCCAATTTCATTAGACAAAATGCGTACGCATGCTGGTATATGTGTCTTCACCCTTATCTAGTCAAGAACTTTCTAACCTAAAAGTGCATGAGAAAGTGCAAAAATGAAGCAATACCATGGGAAATAATAACTTTTTACTAAAATATGCTCTCGGATATCGTGTTCTGATATCAGTTTTAGACTTCATTCACATCACCGTATGCCGCAAGGTTTGCTTGGGACGACCTTGCTTCCGTTCCTTGGGGATTCCAAATATTCCAATCTAACGCCTGTATATGATTAGGACCCGTCCCGAGAGTGTGGTGGAGTTCCACTAGCGTCGCTTGATCTGGTGGACGTCCGGGGTTTCGTGGCAACGTACAAGGAGGTTTTTGTTCAAGATGGTATCGGTAATATGGATTCGGCGAAGACATCTGTTGATCAAGACTTGGAGCCGGTTGGAAATCGCTTCGTAACTCTCCACGTTTCGCATCGGTAATCAACAGACTTTGTTGATAGGTATAAAATCGGTCCGGTTTGCAACTATTTCTGGCCTCTTACCGCGAGTTCGTAAATTTCGAGGATGTTTCTCCGTCTCTGTAACGAAGATGTCCATAACGTGATACAGCAGAGATAAATCATTGTGATTAATTTACTGTGCTTCAGTTGGTTAGTGGGCTACTTCAAAGCAAACGGACATGTTTAGTCGTATTTAAATCTACCTACTTACTTTTACTTCTTAAATCAATGGCTCATCACAACTTGACCTCCTTTAAAGCTTAATAACTTCCGAAAAATCATACCATCATAATATCGCAACTAGGACGACCAATCTCAATTCTCAACCGCAGAAAACCCGTTACTATATCAAGACGTTACCCGACGCATACAGAATGCCAATGCAGCGATATTAAAAGGCAATATCTCTTGTAGCAGCATTAATTTCCTCACGGGAGCCCTAATGACGGGTAATTACGAGCGAGGTAATGGACGCAAAGATGGCGGCCGCCACAAAGCTCGGTGCCTCCATTTTGTTTTTTGTTTTTTTTTTTAGTTTGTCTCGGTGGTGCGTTCCATTTTGCTGGATGTTAAGTGTTGGTGAATAAGTCTGGGTATTCATTTCCGTCATTTCAAAGGCGATTCAGCAAAAACCGGGCAAGATCCTGACGGTTTGTACTCAATATTAATAGTTCACTTATTTGAGCTTGATTATCAAACAGAAAAATACATAGGTACATATTTCGGTGTCTTTCCATTGGATATTGCCATAAAAATCACGTATGTAAGCTGTTAATATCGATTGCCGAAACGATTTAAATGTTGACCAACGTAGTGTCTCTTTTATCATTGGGGGCGATTGTTTCCAAAGCATCAAATTGTATAAATAAATAGTTATTGAAGACCCGTATCGCTGCTTGAAGCATCCCTACAGTTACGAGTTGGGGAACTAACTACCTACTGCAGTTATTGCATAACGATCCTCTTCTCCTCGGTCCTCCGCGGTCCTCCTCGTCCTCCTCGATCGGTATCGAAATGTCCTAAAACCAAAAATCTCTCCGTGGCTTTCTTAAAAGCCGGAGAGTACAGTTTGTCCTTTTGGCTTCCAGTTTCAGGCCACTTTCAACCAAACCTCTCCATTCTCTCCAACTCCTGAGCTACCACCTCGCTAAACCCTATCCAAATATATTATTTTTGCGTTTCTATTGTAGGTCTTGCATAAAATTAAATACCCACGTCTGAATTGATAACAGCTTTCTACGGACTAACTATCCCTGAAGAAATCCACCGAGAGAAAGAGAGAGAGAGAGAGAGAGAGAGAAAATGTTTTAGCAAGTTTAATAGTAATTGGTGTAATATTTTTTTAATAGGGGGTCAACCCTATGCGACTATTTGTTAAAAAATGCCGCCTTTATTTATCGAGAAACTTGTAGCCAGATTATGTTCAAATTCTATAATCTTGAAAATATGACTTTTTCTATGAGTACGAGGCTACATTTCAAATATACCGCTTTTAGTGAGAATCTGATGTGTATAAATATTAATTATAAATGGACGTAAGTTAGCGAAAGATCGAATCTCTGAATTTTGTCACTAAAATTAGTGACTTTTCCTTTTGACATAAGATTTACATTTTATTGACAGATGTTTGTGGCCTGGATCCATTTCCTTTAACTACGCCCAAATATTAATCCACGCAGTTGTGTCGCCTAAATACAATTAACGTGTTTTTTTTTTTCTTATTTCTATATCCTATTATGTATTCTATTTTTTCAATTGTATAATTTTAGTTTCATGATGCATTGGTGTTCTGCTGTAATGTCATGTAAACTTTTGTTTTAATAAATAAGTAATAAACAAATAGTTATAATGCAGTCCCGCACTGGCGACCATTTCGAACATCAAAATGGAACGCACCCAGCCAGTGATGTTCCCCGCATCATCCGCCGATGATTTTGATATTTTTTGTGGCACAATTTGATTACGGTGTGCGGTTGATTGCAGCCGGCATTAGTGCGCCTCGTAACTCAGGCGTCGAATAAATCTCACAATTTGCTCCGTTCCATGTTATAGTGTAGTTTTAATGTTATCTCCATTATCCTATTAGGCCAAGTGTTGCCTGTCAGTTTTACATAGGATAGGGCAATCAACGTGCTACCTCCGTATGCGGATTCTGACGCCCAAGGATATACGAAGACCAATATCGCACCACATTGCGAAACCCTTAGAATTTATATACGTATTATTTATGTACTAGCGACCCACCCCGGCTTCGCACGGGTACTATAATACCTACATAAAAACCTTCCTCTTGAATTACTCTACCTATTCAAATCTCATCAAAATCCGTTGCGTAGTTTTAAAGATTTAAGCGTACAAAGGGACATAGGGACATAAAAAATTACTTTATTTTATACTAATGTAGTGATGTAGAAGCATATAGTTAGGTATAGTAATAATCTTTATTTCACCTCATGAAGGATACATAACATATAATTCAGCAGAAAAAACACAAAGAGATCGCTCATTAGCGATAAGGCCACCGCCTTTTGTTTACCTCTTTCAAACATGTAGGTACATTTATTATTTGTTCTGGATTCGTCTTCGAGGTGCAATAAAGAGTTATTATATTGCACCTAAAGTAAAATAGTACATTACGACACAAGTGCGAAAAACATGAAATTCGAAACGAGTGGCGATGTTTTAAATCGACACGAGTTACGAATTTCGTTTTTGCTCGTGTCTCGTACGACGTTATTAAATTTAATGCAGATGGCCCTCCAAAGTTTTGGACCTGACGTAAAATGAACACATTTCTCGCACTAGAGCCTAAAAAAGGCACCATCTGTACTAAAAATATAGTTTGGTATGTACTCTGATGCCACTAATGATGCAATCTGGTGTATGTATCAGTCTACGAAATTCTGACTAAAACTGACTGTACAATGTACATCACTACCAAGTATAAGTACATACTCCTCAACAGTCATCCAGGACTTTTCGTAAGTCTCAGACATAACTTTGTGTGGTTACACAATTAAAGTGTTATGCCGTTTCAACGACACAATTACTTTTAGTTTATTTTAATACCACTGGCCCACAGCTAACTTACTTCACACCTGCATTTACTAAAGAACAAAATTGACCAAGGAATCACTCACGCTTTTTCCGTAGTTTCATTAAAGATAAGGATTAAAATTGTATGTAAAACGTAACGGACTTAGGACGTTTTGGTTGGCAAGGAAGGAAATTGCTTTGAGTTCCTTGGAAGACCAAATGAGGATGACTCGAATTACGTCTTCTGGTTATTATTTCCTGCAAAAAATTTATCAAAAATCTCAAATCGAAACCTTATGACCTCAAGTACGTTCACAAGGCATTGATTGTTATTTCATCACAGGTTTCTATTAAACTACAGCAAAAACTCTTATAAGCCCGGAATATTTCAACAGATATCGATATTAAGGCTCTCCGATCTTTTATTGGATAAAAATATGCTGACGTCATTGTTCCGGCGCACGATTCGTCTTGCGACGCAAGTTTAGAACTTCTAGAAGTGATATTGTTCTTATACCTACAATGAATTGATCCCGGAATTATCTAGAGTATAGACCACGTTGCAAAGACCTTCGTAAATACATATAAATATTAGGCACCTACTTCTCACAAATGTCGTATCTTGCTGATGACATACGATTCAATAGGTGCTGAAATGTATCGGAAATCTAATTATTCTTCTCATTTAGGCTGGTAATTTGCCAAAAATTTATACACACATGTGACACATTAGTTACCGACTCTTTTCCGCCGTAGGAAACTCTCAAAGTTGTACCAGGATATTTAGTTTTACATGAGTGTGTCAACACACAACACTATATCCAAAAGTTAAGGGTTTACTTGAAATCAAATATTTTGAGACTTATTTTATGAAGTTTCTGTTCGTATAAAAAATGGATAGGTACTTATAATTAAACGTTTACTTCCTGTACTTGGCTGTGACAGGTCACAAAACTAAATATTATCAAAAATGTTACTCACCGTATTATCGATTGATGGTACTTCTAGCGTCTTACATCCGCAACGGATAAAGAAAAAAAAACCGGCATTCATTAGTCGTCATTGAAAGCTCACCGGCCGACTTTACTCCTAATAGTTTTGTTTTACAATCCTGTAATTATTCGGGCAGCATTCAGATAGACATCAAACTATATGGAATGCTATTAATTAAGATTATTATTATCTATCGTGGGTATTGGTTTGATGGTATTGGATTTATTTGTGAGAATGATGAGCACGATATCTAAAAGCCGGGATAGAAAGGTGGGAAATGTGTGGTGACGTGCAAGCGGTGTGGCATCTTCTATGACATTTCCGACGCTACAACGTGAACGTCACGCACACGCGCACTTGCATCTGGTGTGGCATGGCCTTATGGGTTCCTAATTTACGACCACAACTGAGGATAAATGGGCTTCACATAAGTAGGTATACTTGTTTTCAAATAGTACACATACATACATAAATCAACAGCCTATCTCAGTCCACTGCTGGACGTAGGCCTCTCCTATCAATTCTGCGTATAGACGCAGTAAATGCCCATAATTACCACGCTGGGCAAGCGGATTGACGATCGCAGTAATGTGGCTACTATGATGACGCTGCTGCCCGTCATCAATCAAATCAAAGAATGATCAGTGACACTTCAATCTTGACTCCCGCGGGAAGAGTTGGGGTGGTGACAAATGTATTCTTACTGCCGTCACCACACGGCAATACACATGTTCGGATTATATTTTATTTTTTTTAGCTACTTCTTCGTGCAATACGTCTTCATACTTTATGGGCCCACACTACATTGTCTTAATATCCAAAACATTGTCACCGGCACTAATAAAGTCTGCTGTTTATCGCCGCGGCATATAAAAGCTTCTTATCTGTTTAATTCTGAGACTTCGATTTAAATTATCTTTTGCATTGCCATTCTGGTGCTCATTAAAATGTTTACGAGGGCGAGCGTTAGCTTTTTGTAATCAATTTTAAATAAAAAAATCGAGTAGGTATTTATGTAACTTAGCTACAAATTCAAAATTGGAATTAAAGTGTATGCATGACTTTGTAGTCTAGTAGTAGTAGAAGCCTTCGTCCGCCCTCGAATTCCGGCGAGGGCATTTAAATATCTGGGAGTTATACGATTTTTGAAACTGGTAGTGTCTCTGCATTAGAAGAGGGGAGGGCGGTTACCTTATGTTCAAATCGCAAGGAATGATTTAAAAAAGAAGCTTATCTACTCGTATTACGCTGGGGCCTTATTGTGTAAACCTTAAATGATAAGGTCAGCGATGATTTTGCTATGAAATTCAAAGTCAGATGAGATAGATACGTGTAGGCTGGTGTTGTACAAAAAATCTGCCCGCGATAAAAATGCTTAAGGCAATATTATATTATATTATATAGGTGAAAATATATGAATTTTTAATCATTGTTGTAGTTCTTGAGATATATATTCTTTTCTCAAATTACGTTCCTTAAAATAGACTCGGAAGTATCGCTTTTAGGGCACAGGAACTCACTGGGATGGAATAGTTATTTGTTATCAAGGGTGCAAAGTTGTATTTTTCCCGCGAGTATGAAATTGAAACACGAGCAAGCGAAAGGATTCTATAGTTGAACCACGAGCGAAGCGAGTGGTTCTAAAATATAATCCTGAGCGCAGCGAGTGTTTTAACACTTTTAACATACGAGAAGTAAAATACATTTGCACCCATGTGTAACACAAAACTTTTCCCCTCACTATAGCGAGGAAACTCAAAAAAGGAAATTATTTGTTCACATTACAATCATCATCGGGTTAGTGATAATATTTTTCCAAATGCATCATGTATTTAATGCAAGATTTTGTCGCAGTAAACTTAGCACGAAAAAGTAAACGCAGCACGATTTTAACACATTCCTGTAGTTGCACACCAACGCCAGTGCATTATTAAATCATTCTCATTCATTATTTTTACAAAATTATAACAGAACACTCTGAAAGTTGTTTAGTTTACTATTTTTATGCGTGTTCGAGTCGGTAAATAAAGATTATAACCTATAATATTCATTGACAATGTTGACGTTGACATTTTCTGCGTTTTTAGATTGCCTCTAGTCATCTTGTCATCATTCACTAAAACAATTGTTACTTATGGAATTTTAGGATTTATGTGTTAAAATCATCATATTATACATACGAGTATAAAGGTTTGTATTTTACACTAAATTCTCAAACAAATTATTTAATTATCATTAATATGGAACGATTTCCATGAGCATTTTACGTTTTGTTATCTGTTAAACGAATGCTACTTCGCGCTCCAAGGTCATTACTTTGCCACACAAGTGAATAATATGCGTTTTTACACATTCGTATTAAAGGATAAACGACCACTTTACGAGCTAGTGAGGGGAAAATGGAATTTCATAACACTTTTCAGGCCTAGGCCTGCAAAGTAACTTTTTTTAATTTTCGACAACATTGTCATTATTACTTACATGTACATTATTTTTGTATTTCTTTGTATGTTTCAGAAAAGCACTATATGTACATGCCTCGGCGTGAAAACGGTGTCCCGGCCTCGTTACCTATCCGGCCTCGCTCGCACGTTCGCTCGTCCGTATATACCAACTTGGCCGGAATTCCTCATTTTCCCGGCCTCTGATGTAATGTCCTATTGATGTTCGAGTGTATTCACGTCGAAGAACTTAATGAATGAATCGAAAAAGTCTGAAATAAGCTAGACAGGCCGGACATATTTCCCGAATTTTGCCGGGTAGAACACCTGCAGGGCTATTAGCCAAGATGGCATTCTGCAATTGTATACGATAAGCGAAAAGTAAATACATGAAAATGACAGTTGCGAACGAAAAGTCACGTAACCATTTTCATACATTATTATGGTCACGTGAGTTATCGCCAGAGATCGGAAAAAAATTGTGTCATTGTTCGCAATAATATGGACATGACTCCAATGTTGATTGAATAAATAATAATTTTCAGACAATTATCTATTTGCATATCGGTTTTCAACCTTTGTAAATAGTCACCTTAAAGCTTCAATAACATATTTCAAGAAATTATTGGTTTCGTTATCCATTTAATCAACTTTGGAGTCATGTCCATTATTATTGCGAATATGGCGCATATTTGTTCGATCTCTGGTTATCGCTTATCGTATACGATTACAGAATGCCATCTAGGCCTGCTGGCAACTGTACTTCTGACCCCTTCATATTCCAACCTTTTGATGCTGACTGTACTATCGTGCTTTCGTCGGGCATCCGGCCATGTCGAATTGATTCTAACCTAACTTCGCGCTGCATCTGTCACTTTTCAACGGCTTAAAAATTAAATGTGGGCGACAGAGACGGATGTTTTACGAGCGATAAAAAATAGTGATCGCTCGGGTGGAACTAATCGAGGACCGGACTGTGGGTTATTTTATTATTGTTATTGTCTTTGATCTTCGCGATTTGATTGAGCGTTAAGTCGTGGTTATAATAAAAATGAACTTTATGCAATGGAATTCTGAAGATGGGCGTGGATTTCATCATATAGTAGGTATGTTAAAATAAAAGAAAAACGAAAACGTGCTAACCTGATTCCCGACAGCATTATCTCCTACGAACAAATAAAACATGGAAGCCGCACACCATATTAATTTGCCTTTCAAAAACGGTCCTGAATTTACAAGTGTCACCCCCCTCTTCAATGCATCACGGTAATGAATTTCAATG
>JALPQI010027750.1:0-10848 GCA_025490895.1 Thaumatotibia leucotreta | reverse complement strand
GTTAGGTTAGGTTCAGAGTTAGGTTAGGTTCAGAGTTAGGTTAGGTTCAGAGTTAGGTTAGGTTCAGAGTTAGGTTAGGTTCAGAGTTAGGTTAGGTTCAGAGTTAGGTTAGGTTCAGAGTTAGGTTAGGTTCAGAGTTAGGTTAGGTTCAGAGTTAGGTTAGGTTCAGAGTTAGGTTAGGTTCAGAGTTAGGTTAGGTTCAGAGTTAGGTTAGGTTCAGAGTTAGGTTAGGTTCAGAGTTAGGTTAGGTTAGGTTAGGTTAGGTTAGGTTAGGTTAGGTTAGGTTAGGTTAGGTTAGGTTAGGTTAGGTTAGGTTAGGTTAGGTTAGGTTTTTTTTTTTTTTTTTTTTTTTTTTTTTTTTTTTTTTATATTTCAATCTTCAAATAGTACCAATGGCCCTCGCTATAGATACGGGCGACCATTGGACGTAATATGTGAGAGATTCCCGCATGAGAGACGGGCAATCTTTGTTTTATACTGTTAGTTACGTTACAGTTTAAGTATTTGTACTTTTTTGTGTATCACATTTAATTTTGTTGCTTCGTGGTTGTACTTTTATGTTGTTTACGTTTTATTAAATTTCTTCAGGCTGTTTATGATGTCGTTAGTGTAATTAATAAATGATTCTTTTGTCGCTTCTTTAAGTATTATTTCCTGCAGATTATAAGGATTTACCTTGTTAATATTGCATACTAATTCGTGATTATTTCTTTTATTTGCATATCTAGGACAGCTTTCTAGTAGATGTTTTATGCTCTGTGGTGTTGTATCATCACACGGGCACGTATTGGTTTCAGTGATGTGGTGTCTGTTGAGGTAAGTTTTGTTATATCCGTGCCCTGTGATGATTTGCGTCATTTGGAATGTTAAGCTAAAATGTTGTCTAAAGGTCTTAATATCTTCGAGAGTCGGTAGCCACTGTTTAACATGTGTGCCTGTCGTACAGGTTTGGTAGGTGGTTTCATGATTTTTTATCGATTCAGCGTGGAGATTTTTCTTGTGAAATGACAAGGGGAATTTAAAGTAATCCGGCTGTTTGTGTTGCGACGCTGCTGATTTGGCGGCCATGTCAGCCTCCTCATTACCGAGGAGGCCAACATGTGCCTTGATCCAGCAGAATTCTATGCTGTGTGCCTGCTCTCGTATTTGGACTATGCGTTTGTGGGTCCTATTTATAGTTGCATTTGTGCTGTTTCTACAGCTCAGCTCAAAGAGTGCTGCTTTGGAGTCCGAAAAGATGGTTGCATGCTCCAGGCCGAGTTTCCAGCATAGGTTGCATGCTTCTTCAATTGCCAGGCATTCTGCCTGGAACACCGTGCAACTGCTGTGCAGTTTTAATTTTTTGGTGTGTCTGCGACCATCCGGGTAAAGTATGACAACTGCAGCGCCTACTACTCCATCGTGTTTGCTGCCGTCTGTGTAGACTTGGTGCATGTTGGTGGAGCAGTAGGGCTCCAGTTCTTGGTTGTTGTTAACATCCTTGACTACGATATGAGGGCGTCGGGCAGGATGTAGGAGTTCTGTAACTGGTGCTCTCCCATCATACGTTATGTCGTCAGGTAAGTAATTTGTGACTTTAGTACGTTTCACCTTTTCTATGGAGGCAACCTCCTTCACCTTAGCAGGTAGCGGTGTGAGTCCTGCCAGTGCAATTGACGGAATGGTGGGCAAGGTTCTAAAGCCATGGAGAATCTTGATGGCAAATGCACGTTGAAGGCTAAGTAAGGAGTTGCATACCTTTTTATAGTTCGTAGCATGCCACCAAACTTCTGCTGCATAGGTAATGATAGGCTCGATGACCTGCCTATAAATGATGTCAATGTTGGCAGCATGTACTCCCCACGTTGGTTTGATGAATATACATATTCTTTTATAGATTCTATGGGCCTTATTAGCGACGTATAATGTGTGCTTGATGAAGTTAAGATTCTGGTCGATAATAACGCCCAGCAGCTTAAAATGCGTGTCGAACGGTATTGGGATATTATTCATGTGGATATTAGCTGCTTTAGCTTTTGGTGTATGGGCTATCATTTTAGTTTTTAATGGGCCAAATTCTAATTTGTTATTTTTGCCCCATAAATAGGCTAGGTTTAGTAACTGATTGGCATTAGCTTCTAATTCTATTACATCTTTCCCTGAGCAAATCATAAGGACATCGTCAGCGTATGCTTGGATGTAATTATGCTCAGGTGTATCTTTTTCTAATAGGGTGTCCATTATGGCATTCCAAAAAATGGGTCCAAGGACCGAGCCCTGGACACATCCCCTGGTTTGCGCTTTTGTCACTGTCGTGTCAGAATAATTGAGAGTTATTGTGCGATCCTTCAAGTAGCTACAGATTATTTTCAATAGGACACTGGGGCAATTGATGTCAGATAGCCTTTTGAGTAATGTAGGCCACCAGGCGTTATCAAACGCCCCCGCAATGTCGAGCGATATGGCAACTGTAAGGCGACCATTGTTTTTGCATTCCCTTATTTTGTTAACAGCACTGCTAAGTGCATCATTGGTGGACCGCTGTTCCCTAAAACCATACTGATCGTTGCTACAGGTGTTACTTATATTCATATGATAGGTGAGTCTGGTAGCTATAAGTTTTTCCAATACCTTTCCTAGAACATTGATTAGACCTATAGGTCGGTAGGCAGATGTTTCCTTGTAGTTCGTTTTGTTTGGCTTAGGGATTGTCCTGATGTAAGCGGTTTTCCAAGCAGTGGGGAAGTATTGTAATTTAAGGCACCTGTTGTACAGGTTGGTAACATCTTCGGGGTAACACTCGATGTAATGCCTACATATGTCAGCCGTTAAATGGTCCGGTCCCGGTGCCTTTTTAGGACTCATGTTTTTTATAATTTCTGTGATCTCGTGAACGTTAAATAGTGGTTCATCATTGTTTATTTCAGGATCTTTATTGATAATGTTATTGGTTACAGTTTCTCTTATTTGTTGATGGTATGGTGTGTCATTGTTAACGGAATCTAATGGAAAGAACTTTGTGGCGAGTTTTTCTGCAGTGTCAGATATTGATGTTGTGTAAGTCCCATCGTCGGTTTTGAGGGTAGCAGGCGGTTGCACTTGTGAGGAGCTTTTTAGTAGGCGGTTGGTGACGGACCATACATCGTCTTTTCCTTGGTTTTTACAAAATTCGCGAAAGTGTTCAGTTGATGTTGTGCGTATTTGTTGGGCGTATTTGTTTCTCGCCTCGGCCAATTCGCGAATTACGTTGGTGATGTCTTTTCTGCCTCTTTTCAAATCTTGTAGGCGATGGTGTAGGTGTATAACTTGTTTTTTCATGTCAGTTAGTTGCTCGGTCCACCATGGAGCTCTTGTATAAGGTTTTTTCAGAGCAAAGACTTTGTCGCAGGTTTTAGTTAATACCTTTGTTAAGTTTATTATGTAAGAGTCAATCCCGGTATCACTAAGTGTTTCAATTTCAATGTTATTTATTGCAGATTGTTCCATATTTAATTTGAGCTCATGTGTAAAGTTTTCCCAATTTGCATTTTCTGTGAAATATTTATAGGTCGTTGTATAGGTCTTCTTTTTGGTCTTATTGTGATTGGTGTTTATTTGGAACTCAATTCCATGATGGTCTGAGGTGGGTATAATTCCGAGGTTAACACTCCAATTTTTGATTAAGTGTGCAATGCCTATGGACGCTAAAGTTAAATCTACTATTGAGGTTCTTATTTGCCCATGTGTGATAGTTTGAAATGTGGCTTCGCTTCCAACGTTGCATACTACCAGATCATTGGCAATCGCGAGATCGCAGATGGCTCTGCCCCTGTCATTGTTTTTAGGCGATCCCCACGACGTATGCCAGCCATTAAAGTCACCGCATATTATGTGTTCTGCATGCGGATATGACTTCAGGATTTGCTCAATTTGTGATATTGTATTTATGGGATCTTCTCCAGGTTCGATGTATACTGAAGTTAGCAAGATTTTCTTGGACCCCAGGAGTAGTTGCACCGTGGCAATGTTAGTGGTTGCGTGCTGCGTAATCCCAATAAAGTTGCCTATGTTATGTTTAATGGCAATACAGGCCTTGGTCCTGTTGCTTGCATCGCCGTATTGATACAGATCGTAGCCGTCAATGTTTTTCATTGTATTTTGTTTACCAACGTATGGTTCTGTGATAAATATTATGTCATATTCATTAACTCTAGCTCTTTGCATTAACTCTTGGGTTGCGTTAAAGCCCTTTCCAAGATTGCATTGAACTGCTGTGAGATTATTACTATTATTGGTGATCTTTGGGACGCCCTTAGCAATAACGGACAGCCGCCCGAGCTATGCGATCCCACTTTACCCACTCGGGGCAAGATTGGCTATATGCGTAATGACCATGTTCCCTTTCGCTGTTAACGCAGTTAACACAGCAAGGCGCAGACTCACGTTTGTTGCAGCTGCGCGTATCGTGGTTGTCCGCGCAGTATGCGCATTTACTCTCGGATCTACACTCTGTAGCTCGGTGTCCAAAGCCATGGCACCTGAAGCATTGGAGTATGGGCGATTGGTCTACAGCCATCACCGACTGAAATCCTATTTTGACCTTCTGGTCCTTCAGGGCGTCCCAAACCTGTGGGCTGACCTCTACTATTACATTTTTGATTGCATCGTTTCGTCCTTTGACGGTGCGAACGTACTTTACCACTTTCTCATCCTCTGCAATACTTGCTAGAAGTCTTGTGTTCTGCTTCTTAATGGCGTCTTCTATTTTCGTATCCGCATAGTCTGGGATGACGCCAATGACACGCAGCTGAGGATTTCGAAGTTTGGGCACCTCAACAGTAATGTTGGCCGTTTTGGATTTGATCGCAGCGCTGAGCTTTTTCCTGTCATCATTGCTCTCGCAACTGATGACAACTTTATTGTTTCGAGTTTCTCGGACGCTTTTGATTCCTACACCGATATCAACCACGTTTACTTTTTCTTTAATTTCTTTCAGGACTTCTTTGCCACCGTGTCTAGGATCTATCGATTCCAGCAGGACCACGAAGTTGGTCGGCGGCGGAGGAGGCGCATGTGTACGGACAACCTTAGGCTTGTACGGCCTGCCAACTGCAGGTGAAGCCATGTCGTCTTCATGGCTCGCGCCAGCCGCCGCCGCCAACGCAGCCTCGGATCTGGGTTTCCGACTCCTATTCTTACCGACAACGGTGGAAAATGTTTCGTCCTCTCTTCTTTCCTTTTCAGTAGCTACCTTTGCCGTAAACATTTCTTTTAAGGCCTGCTGTTCGGCTCGAATTTTCGATATTTCGACTTGTACCCCAGCGATAATATCGTGCTTCAGCTGGGTTAAGTCCATAGACGGCTCTAGTATAGCTGAGGTGGGTGTTTTGTTGACGTTATCTACTCCGATCACGTCCATCTCACTTGTAAATCTTATGGTGGCGTCTCGGATGGCTTCGACAGCCTTTAATATGGTAAGTTTATTTTGTTTTGTGACGCTTCTGTTTTGTTTTAATTGCGTCACAATGTCATCGAGGTTACGGGTTACCTCTGTACGGTGCCTTCCTGCACGGGTCTTCGAGCCGGGGCTACTAATGGATGTATCCCTGCTCATCCATAGCCGCCCCATTTCGGTTGTGTCCGAGCTGGGGCTACCAGCGATAGCGATAGGCTCCTCCGTTACCGGGATCGGTGCCAATGTCGCGTCCGGGGTAGTCTGTTTTGCGGTTTGTAGCGGAGTTGAGGTTCCGGCCTCGGGCACGTGCCTGTGAACTTCCGCCTGTACCACAAAAGTTTTATTTTGTATGGCGTCCTCCTGCAAATCGATCAGCGGAGGGATGTGATCGCTGCCGACAGCCTGCTCTGTCCCTGCGGATGTCGCCTGCTCTTGGCCTATGTTTTTTACTCCTGAATCAGGTTCAGAGTGGGCCGTACGCGCCTTTCTGGGCGATGCGGGAGGTGTCCGATACATTTTGTGGTAATGTGACATACGAAAAATTTAAAAATTTGTATCTCTTAAACTATAACAGATATCGCACCAAACCAAAGTGATTTAGGTAGGTACGATATATACCTATATTATACAAAGATTTCAGATTTTTTACTCTTAAGGGGGCTGAGAAATAAAATTAATGCTATGTATTTTTACAAAAATTTAAAACTCTAAATAACAGAAAAACTAAGGATTTCCAAGGAAAAAAGTTCAAACAAAAAGCAAAGATATTTACAAGCACTATCAAATTAAACTATAAAAACTAAAGTCTACCGATTGGTTTTATAATTATTTACAATCAAATGTGATTGCCGCCACACTTTCTTCAGGCGCTAAAAATTCTGTAGGTATTTGCGATTTTTGTTAGAAAAATGTTCTTGAAAACTAAAGAATTGCAATGGATAAAATTAAAGGTGCAAAATGGATGTGTAATAAAGAAAAACTATCAAAATCTATGGAGGGACTAAAAAGTTATTGCGATTCAAGTTTTTGACTTGCAAAAAGAGACGGAAAAATTAATTTCTCGGAAACCCGTTAAGGTACCGAGTTGGTTCTAATGTCAAAAAATGCGGGCAATCGAATTTTAAATTATACCTAAGAACTAGATTTTTAGAACAAAGTCGGCTGAACAAAATTTTCTAAAATGTTAAATTCTACTGAAAACGACGAGGGAAGTGAACTTTGGATGTTGCAGGAGAACTAATGGAGATATTGACAAATGTTGTATGACATGAAATGTTGCAAAAAATTAAAGAAATCTAAATCAGAAAACTAAAACAAAATTGACCGGGGAAAACTAAAGTTATGAGCGAAAAACAAGATTGCTCAGATACTTTTATGAGGGTACGACTTTTTCGTGTAAATGTGTAAAAATTGAGCTGAAACTACCTGTGAAGATTTTATTTGTGTATGTAATAATTTAAAACTAATTGAAACTGAAATTACTGTGAAAGAAAAGGTGAAAAATGTTTAAAAATGAATTTTTGGTGAATTTTTGAAAAATCGCTAAGTGTCGTGAAAGAAAAAATTTAATAATTCAGTAACCGGAAGGGTCAGAGGGGTGGAAGTGGTGTCTAAAAGTCGGGGCAAATTAGCTCTAAAATTGTGTCAAATAAGGTCTCTTTGGGTAGTTTAGAACTGTGGTTGGTTAGGTTAGGTTAGGTTAGGTTAGGTTAGGTTAGGTTAGGTTAGGTTAGGTTAGGTTAGGTTAGGTTAGGTTAGGTTAGGTTAGGTTAGGTTAGGTTAGGTTAGGTTAGGTTAGGTTAGGTTAGGTTAGGTTAGGTTAGGTTAGGTTAGGTTAGGTTAGGTTAGGTTAGGTTAGGTTAGGTTAGGTTAGGTTAGGTTAGGTTAGGTTAGGTTAGGTTAGGTTAGGTTTTTTTTTTTTTTTTAGATTGTAAGACTTTGGTTTTGGTCATACGGTCCTCGCGAAGGATACGGGCGACCGCAGATATTTTATAGTCGAAAGTTTCTTAGATATTTTGGGAAACTTTAGTGTTAAGTGAATTATTTGTAGCTATGGTTTTGTGTTTTTATCTGTATTATTAGTGGCTTAATTTATTGCAGTTAGTAATTGTTATTGTGTTCTTATGTTGTTATATTTTTTACGTATTGTTAAATTTTTTCAGTGTATTGATTATTTTGTTGATATGTCTTTCAAATGATTCCTTTGTTTGTTCCTTTAATAGTATTTCTTCTAGTTTGTATGGGTCTGTATGATTGATACTACATATGAGTTCGTGTTGTTGTCGTGTATGTGTGTATGCGGGGCAGTGTGTTATTAGATGTGTAATTGATTGTGGTGTTACATTGTCGCAGGGACACGAATTGTTATCGGTTATGCAGAAACGTCTAAGATAGGTTTTATTGAATCCGTGTCCTGTAAGTATCTGTGTCCATTGAAATGTAAGCTTGAAGTGTTTTCTAAATGTGTTAATGTGTTCTAATGTTGGCAAAAACTGTTTGACGTGTGATCCTGTAGTGCTATTTCTGTATGTTTTATCCTGTTCTTTAATTGTTTCATTATGCATATTTCTTTTGTGGAATGAAAGTGGGAATCTGTGGTAGTCGGGTTCCTTGTGTAGCGCAGCCGCCTGTTTTGCTGCAGTATCCGCCGCCTCGTTGCCGAGGAGGCCTACATGCGCCTTTATCCAGGAAAATCGTATTTCCTGGCCACGTTCCCTCATTTTGACTAACAAGTGGTGTATGTTGTTAATAATATGGTTGGTACTATTACGATTACTAAGTTCGGCTAATGCCGCCTTGGAGTCCGAGAATATTGTGGCTCGACTCAATCTTTGTTCGTTGCATAACTTACACGCGTTCTCCAAAGCCAGGCATTCCGCTTGGAAAACAGTGCAGCTTGAGTGCAACTTCAGCTTACGAATTGTTTCACGCCCGTCCGGGTGGTGGATCACCACGGCTGCTCCTACTACATCGTCGTGCTTGCTACCATCGGTGAATATTCGGTGCATTTCTGTGGTGTAGTAGGGTGCAAGGTCTTGCTCGGTCATTACTTCTTGTAGGTCTATTGTGGGTCTGCGAGCGGGATGTATGAGTCTTGTAACTGGCGCTCGCTTGTCATATTCAATGTCATTTGGCAGGTATTTGCTGATGAGGTGTCTCTTGACCTTTTCTGTCGATGCCACTTCTTCTACCTTTGATGGTAAAGGAGTTAGCCCTGCCAGTGCGATTGATGGTATGGTTGGCAGGGTTCTGAAGCCATGTAAGATTTTAATGGCATATCCGCGCTGTAAGCTAAGCAAGCTATTTTGAACTTTTTTATATTTTATGGCACCAGCCCATATTTCTGCACCATAAGTTATAATGGGCTCTATTACCTGCCTGTATATTGTCTCGATATTGTCCGAATGTACCCCCCACGTGGGTTTGATAAACATGCACAGCCGTTTGTATATACTTTGTGCCTTTTTAATGGAATATTCGGTATGTTTAATAAACTTAAGATTCTGATCAACTATGATGCCTAATAATTTGAATTGTTCGGTAAATGGAATTGGAGTGCGGTTCATGTATATTTTAGCTGCTTTTGCTTTGGCTGTGCATGTTATCATTTGAGTTTTGGAGGGTCCGAATTGCAGTTTGTTTTCATTGCCCCATGAGTATATAAGATCTAGTGCCTTGTTCGCATTGTTCTCGAGATCATTGGTGGTTTTCCCTGCACAGATGAGCAGAATATCATCGGCATAGGCTTGTATGTGGGTATTTGGTGGCATTTGCTTCTCGAGTAAAGTGTCAACAATAGTGTTCCAGAAGATGGGTCCAAGGACTGAGCCCTGGACACATCCTCTGGATTGGGCTTTAGTAATTTCTGCGTCTGCGTAACATAGCGTAATTTTCCTGTTTTCTAGGTAGCTGCATATTATGTTGTAAAGGTTGTTTGGGCACTTTATGTCTTGCAGCCTTTTTAGGAGCGCCGGCCACCACGCATGATCAAAGGCGCCCGCGATATCGAGGGATATGGCTACAGTTAACATTTTACTATTCTTGTAGTTCTGGATTTGGTTGATCGCGTTGCTTAGTGCGTCTGTTGTAGATTTTTGTTCTCTGAAGCCATATTGTCTCGGGCTGCATGCGCCATTCACTTGCATATAGTATGTAAGCCTGGTGGATATAAGTTTTTCTAACACTTTACCCAGTACGTTAATGAGGCCGATGGGCCGATATGATGAGATCTCATTGTAATTTTCTTTATTAGGCTTGGGAAGTGTTTTAATGTGAGCTGTTTTCCATGAGTTTGGGAAGAAATTAATGTTTAGGCATCTGTTGAATAGCTTGGTTGTTTCGGTTGGGTAGCTTTCTATATACTGTCTACAGATGTCTGCAGTCAGATGGTCAATTCCCGGGGCTTTTCTGGGGTTCATATGCTTGATTATGTCTAGGATTTCGTCAGTTGTGAATGGTGGTTCGTTATCGGGTAAGTTCTCTATATTCAATAGTCTGTATCTATTATGGTCAATTTGTGTATTTCGTCTCATTTCTGAGTGGTATGCTGTGTCATTTTCAGTCTTATCGTCAGGAAAGAATTTCGACGCGAGTTGCTCGGCGGTGTCCCAGGTCGATGCGGTGTAAGTTCCATCCGCAGTTCTCAGTGTGCTTGGTGGCTGTGCTTTGATTGTGTGTTGGAGGAGTCGGTTTGTGACAGTCCACACATCGTCCTTACCCTGCTTGGTGCAGAAGTCTCTAAAGTGGCTAGAGGACGTGTTGCGGATTTTCGACACATACTCCTTTCTAGCCACTTGGACTTCTTCAAAGTATTTGGGTCAAGTCTTTCTTGCTTCTTTTAAGTCCTGCAGCCTGTGGTGCAGGAAAATTACCCTCTTTTTCAAGTCGGTAAGTTCCTGCGTCCACCACGGGATTTTGTTACAGGGCTCCTTAAGCGTGAGTTCTTCATCGCAAGTCTTTGTGATGATGCTAGTTATATTACCAATGTAAGAGTCTATTTGAAAGGAGTTTAGATGGTCCTATATTGATGTTATTAATGTTACTGGTTTCTATGTTATTCTTTAATTTGGTTTTGAATTTGTCCCAGTCAATACGTCTATTGGTGTTATATTTGTAGGTGGATGTGGGTTTTATTTTGTTATTATGTCTTTTGCGGGTATTTAAGGAGAACTCAATCCCGTGGTGGTCAGACGTAGGTATTACTTCGCTATTGACTTTCCAGTTAACTATACTATTAGCTACGCAGTTGTTGCCATCGTGATATCTATTATCGCTTGTCTTATTCGTCCATGCGTTGTGGGTTTCGAAAGTAGCCTCCTTGCCACTGTTGCATACAATGAGATCATGGTTGACGATTAAATCATAGACAATTCGACCTCGATCATTCTCTTTAGCGGAGCCCCACAGGGGATGCCAGCCATTCAAGTCCCCACCAC
>JALPQI010027749.1:0-14837 GCA_025490895.1 Thaumatotibia leucotreta | reverse complement strand
GTACTTCTTATTCTATTCAATTTTGATTCGGTACATAGGTACCTAATTAATTTGTTGGAATACGTGTAACTCTGGTCGAAGAATTAGCCATTTCGTGGAAATATGTAGGTACGAATTACAATACGAATATACATATGGATATGGCTGACTGTTCAGTGAACTGTGGAAGTTTCTTTTTAACACCATTAATTAGAATAGGACTTCCGCTTGTATTACAAGTTACATTTTTTCAGTAATAGGCCCCAAATATATAGAGGGATGGTCAGAAATACGAGTAGAGGGTAGTTCTATGCGATTATTCAGTCGCAACAATCAAGTCATTACCATTCCCAAATTATTGACGAACTGCGTATAAATAGTGGAGTCATTTTCGATTATCTTGTAGCAGACGCATGTTTGTCTGCTATTCTGGCATAATAGTCTCGTTTGCTTTTATAAAAACGGTAAATAAAGTGGTGATGGTAATGAACAAAAAAAACGCGTAACAAAATCGCATAGAAACACCGTAGACAGAGTAGGTACAAAAGCGCTATTTATACGTGGTAGACACTAAAGTTGTTAGGCTGATGCGGGTGCTTTTTTGATTCATCATTTTATGATATTTAGGTAGGTACCTACCTACGGAATACCTATAGAATCTTCTCAATAACTAAAAATAATTCGTCGAATTCAGTGCCTACTGCCTATTCATTTTGTTTGGTTGATGATACGGTATGGTATCAATTTCCTTATTGGTATCACTTGGTGGGTCGTAAGAATATACACGCTTTTGTAACACTATCATACTAGCATAGGAAAAGAAATCTATATGAGCCCTACATACATGCCTCTACTTAATACACGGCGGCAGTATATGGCATGCATACAATATACATCATGACCTGCTGCTGTCTATCAGGAAAGTAGGTATCTGATTTCTATCCTAACTCAACAATATAAGACGCATATGATGACTCAGGGCCGGATTTAGAGGTTTAGAGGCTTCGGGGCAACAAAGGAGTGGAGTGGAGGCCCCCTTGCCCCCAATTATTTTCCAAATAAAGTACTTAGACAATTTTTTTCAGTCAAATTTATCAATAAATATTTTTTGTGGAAACAAGTATAGATTATTTTATTATTTAACAAACATATAAATAAAAGGGCAAAGGGCTTTAGACGGTTACAAGAAAATTAAAGAAAACTCACACTAGCCACTTGTAAGGTAGAACAGCGAAAGAAAAATGTGTATAAGTGAAAACAGCGTAAAAAAAAATACTAGTGTTTACTAGTTGGAATTTGATTTTTTTTTTCGAAATTCTATTGTGGGGGCCCCTCTTTCGTGGAGGCCCCGGGGCTGTAAATCCGGCCCTGATATGACGGACCTTCCTTACAAATAAAATATCCGGACTTGCCCACACTGACCTTAAGTCTGCGTTAATAACGCGACGGCAGCTCATGGTACGGCCACAGGAAGTTACAGTTGTTTTAGAAAACAATACCTTCTGTCTAGCCCGCCCGATGTCTGCGGAGACTACAGGCGACTCTCTAAAGTCAACAAAGTTGTATATCTTTGCTCGGCTTCTCGTACTTATGCATAACATTCGTAGAAGCACATCCACAGCGCCAATGTTTACCTTGTAAAATGACGAAACTTTAGACTACGGTGATGGACTATAAGGCATGTCCATAGTTTCCCTAAGGCCAGGTTTAACACTTACAGCTCAAAAAATTCGACCAAATCATTGTTATTGATATGACATTCTCAGTACTCCTCTCAGTGCATTCAAAGGCAAAATAAGGTGTAGTATATAAAATGCTCAAAAGTATGTTTCAGTGTACTTTAATTCCGTGTAAAGGTGCATTCAGACCAAACGAGCATTTGCTATTCTAACCCCCTACTCTACGAAATTCGATCGTTACACAAAACGTGATTCGTTGATTTCGTAGAGTGGGGGATAGAATAGCGAATGCTCGTTCGGTCTGAATGCACCTTAATAAGAACGTCGTAACATATTTATCCTCGTAAGGCCGACTATGCTATTTTCTTTAAATCGTATTTTGAACCTTGCTATGTAAGGAGTAGTGGTGAATTGTTTGTAAAATCAATCAAACAAAAGAAATACGACTTTATTATGTATAAGAAACGTTTAAATTTCATTGATGTGGAGTGTAAATTGTAATGTAGGTAGGGTAGACTGGGGACAATTGAAACAGGTCAAGATTGAAACAAGTCAAATATCTCGGAAACTATGCCTACGCGTCTGACGCAACACTCGGAACAAGCGGTAGGCCATATTGCAATCCTTAACAGTAGCGCACGGGCGCCGGTGCGATACGGAAGTGTCCACGAGCGAAACCAGTTTCACGCGGTAAAAAGTAAGTATTCGTGCTCTCGTATATTGTCTTATAACTTCGTCTACTCTCGTATATTGACTAATCTAATTATGTAAGTGTCATAGTTAAGAATAAACGAATGTTTTTATGGATGGTGATCAGCGTTAGAGTCTTTTTTTATATAAAATATTTGACATTAAAGTGAAAAAGGTGGTTTGGGGACGATAGAAACAATGTGCTTGGGGACGATTGAAACGTTTCAATCTTCCCCATGTTTTAATCGTCCCCAAAACTAACCAACTTCGAAATATAAAGTTTTGTATTTGATGCACATGTTTGTTTTATTAAGCTTCACAATTACTTGGCTAGTTTTTGATGTAGATTATAAATAGTACGGTCAAACCGTACATCGTTTTACCTTAAACTCGCAAATCAAGTAGTATCGCTTAATTTTTGCTATGTTATTTAGACACTATAGGGCAATATAAAACCACATTTTGCAAGCAAAAAAAACGTTGTGCTAGCTGCGTAGTACGTAAAAAACTGCGAAATTTACGGTAATTTTTTAGTTTTTGATTTTTATTAAAAAAAACCTTATATTTTTTGATATCATATGTTATTAAAAGTTTAAAGAATGATAAATTTCCAACAAGTTGAGGTAACATGCATTACCGTACGTCTTATAGTTTCAGAGATTCGAAACTTCAAAAGTACTCTTTTTTGTAAACTAAATAAAATTTGGTGGTTTGCTAACGTTTTCGGCTTAATATCGCCTCACGTTTTTAACGATGTTTTTGTTTTGATATTTTGTTTCGTCTATTATTTCATTCCACATCGAAACTACAACACTCGTTGTCACTGGGCGTTTGGGAATGGTTATGATTAAAACATTGTTATAGTTGAAACAGGCACTTTTGTTTGAAACATATTTTTGATTATTTTCCGCGATTCTGTATCGCTATATCTTGTACATGCATTAAAACTACCTTGTTTAAGGTAAATGTAAATGGTAACAGTGACAATGAAGTCTAAAAGTCGTGTACTCCTTTTTTATTCCAAGTTTTTTTTACGACTTTTTCAGATGCTCATAAATTGAGATATGTTCATGCTATACTTGCGAACTTTTAATGAGCTCATTGTATGCAAAGGTAGTAATGAAAAAGATTAAAACAGATATAAATACTTTCATTGTGTCGAAAATATTTAAGTGTTTCAATTGACCCCACATAGTGTTTCAATTGAAACACATGTGGGGTCAATTGAACCACTCTGCCTTTTTCATTTTATTTCACCATTGTCGAAAAACTATGAGTTATAGACCATCCAAATACATTTTATTTAGGAACCAGATAACTAACCTTGAAATATTATGAGCGTACATCTTTCTACTCATAAAAATATAGCGGTCACGGTCGGTTAAAGGCAAATTGGTTCAATTGACCCCAGTCTACCCTATCTACATTGGGCCTTACGAGGTTATTATAAGAGGATTCTTTCGATACATATTTTTGCACTTAATTGTAGGTACTTTTTCACAATTTTTGACGTGCATTGCGCATAATTATTTGAAAAAAATATACTTAGTCGTTTCAGACAACTTATAAATAAATATTTTTCAAAAGTTTGTTCCCACATTTTGATCCGGTCTTCGATATCTGATAAACCTTGGTAGGCTGGAGCCCATGATGCTGTTCAAGATTCACCACGTTTTCCTACATGTCCCAAGACGATTCTCCGGAACTTTCTTTTTTTTATAACAATTTTTTAATACATTTTAGTAACAAAAAATGTAAAAAAAACTTTTTGAGAAACGCTCACAGGTAAGTAATTTAGTGCTTTATATACCTACCAAGATGTAACTGATTTCCCTGAGGTAGCTACATTTCTTCAACTTGAGCTTACGGATAGCGGAAATTTGGGCGGAGCGATCAGGCGAAAAAACCTCGTAAATCACTTCACTACATAGTATAAAATAAAGTCACTTTTTCTGTCCCTACGTCCCTTTGTACGCTTAAATCTTTAAAACTACGCAACGGATTTTGATGAGATTTTTTCAAAGTCAAAGTCAAAGTCAAATAATTCTTTATTCAAATTGGAATAGCAACAAACTCTTTTGAATCGTCTAGATATGAAAACTACTTCCGGTTCGAACCCTACACCGCTGACCCAAGAAGAACCGGTAAGAAACTTGGCGGGAATTATTTTTTCAAACAATGATGGTACATCTTACAACTAACATGCATTAAAAAAAAAACATAAAATTGATTTTAAACAAATTGAAATATAATAATAATAACAAGAGATGTAAAGTCTCTAAAAGTCACAACATTTATAAGTAATAATTTATAGAGAAGTAAGGTTTCTCTCCGAATAGGTATATAATAATAACATTTTAATAGGTAGAGTAATTCAAGAGGAAGGTTTTTATGTAGGTATAGTACCCGTGTGAAGCCAGGGCGGGTCGCTAGTCTCATAATAAACAACTGTTTATTCGGTCATATCATAGGTATGGTAGGTAAATAATATCTAGTAAACATTCTTCCCTACTTCTTCGTCGGAAATGTGGTTCTGGAATACGAGTCTACTTGCGTCTTGCACGAATTCATTATCTTAATAAAACCATCCTCTGCACTAATGCATAATTACATAAATCGAATCTTATTATATCAAACTGAATTAACTGTCGCAGACAAATAGTCCTTATGTCTGCGGAATAAGATGTAAAGTCGGATACTTGCATGCTAATACACACCATGTACCGAACTGGCAATAAATAATCATAAGATAATGAAGTAATCAATTTCTTCACAGTCTGCAATGCTAATAACTCGCACTTAAATGATTCAATTATGAATAATTGTTCCTATCGTAAACTTATAAATTATTCAGGCCCTAGTTAACTGCACGTTTACATTGTACCCATTGAATTATTAGGAATCGTTAATTATATGTAGTCTAGGGATTAATACAGTAAATAAAAACTATATGCGACTGATCTTTGACGACTTACAATAGGCCGCGCCATTCCCAAACAGAGCCGTTTCCTAGATATTCCTATGATGACTACGAAAGTAGGTATACCTAATCAAAACGAGGGTAGCCGAAATGTCAGAAAGACCCATTGGTAACTACCGCCTAATAGCGATCGAAAGCGAAGGTGAATCGATGTGTGGTATTTCTTACCAATATATATGGGTATTATACCGATAGGATAGGTTACGTTCGTTAATAGATGATTTCGAAAAAGAAGCCTACGAAATCCATTTCATGCAATATAGGTACTAACTTAATGTAAATAAAATTCGCTTTCCCAATGCCTAATATCCCTATGTATGCTTAAATCTTAAAACTAAACTAGTAGTTTTTTAATAGATAGAGTGATCCAAGAGGAAGGTTTTAGCATCAGTATTGTACCCGCGCGAAGCAGGGGCGGGTCGCTACTCGTAGTTCAAAATAAATGTATAATACAATATGCTGTTAGTTTAAGAGTTATTGACATTAGAAGACCATATGCGAAGTTAGAATTAGATACACATGCCCGAGAGCTAATTAAACTCAACACCAAAACTTAATATTGACAAATTACGGTTGCGAAAGTTTAAATATCGGTGCAGTACGCCAGCCGACCGCCTCATTACCTCTTTTCAGCCCAACACTCTTTCCACTCGGTACGACTTACACAAATTCACATTTGCAATCAGAGCCCGGAGAAAAGTTCCTCGCCCCCCTACCCCCTGCCGCCTTTAATTAACAGAAAGTGGTTCATTAGAGCTTATTCATTAAAGCAAGGAGTAATTAGCGAACTCTAATGAATGCTGTAATAATGTAAGAGCCGTCGGACTGCGGCTCGACAGCCGACTTCTAGATTAATCTAGTACTGGGAATAATTTAGTGATGCCGGTTTATTATTTTGATGTGGCGGTTACCGAGTGTTTCAGTTATGCGGCTTTTAAACCGGAGATCGTTGGTACATTCGCCATCACTGCCATCAGATATATCTGAGCGGCCGGGGTGATCACAAATATCTGAGCAGGCCTCTATTGCTATGACGTTAGAGTGCATGTTCGGATATTTTTGAGTTCATTGGCAGGGTCGATATATCTGATGGTGACTGTACTATCCTTAATTTTAAAATTGTGTAAGATGATCAATTTTTATATTACTTCAGGGCAGGCAAGTATAGGTAGGTACAATGTACATGCTATACATGACATGATGTGAGTCAGTTATTAGTTACCGAGAAGGCAAGCTAATTAGCTGTTCTGAGAATTATAATGAAGGGTTTTTATAATTAGATTGTTTTTTCTCGTAGGTACTTACTTTATAATGTTATTATTACAAACTGTTGGGAAATAAGCACAGTTTCTTAATTTATTTTGCTTTAATCAAAATTAGTTGATTTCTTCAGTTGTTAGTAGTTAATAGGACGTTCTCGAATAATATCTAAAAAAATGTACCTCAGTAATAAAGTAGAATCAAAGGAGCTGGAACGACATTTTGTGCCAAATTTTTTTTTAAACCCTACTATGTCGAAGTACAGGTTCAGAACGGGCTCGATTACTGGTGTCGGGGACAAGGGAGCCTAGTGAATGGCTACGAGCCTGTCCATTGCCTTACACCGGTACCTCCTTTGAACCTAACACTCTTCGCCAGGCTTGTCTTCTCGGCTTGGTATCCAAATTATCCCCAACTCCTCCTGCGGGTGTCGTAAGAGTCGACTAAGGGATTGAAGTGTCACTGACATACTACAAATTTGATGATGGGCAGCAGCGTCATCATAGTGGACACATTACTGCGATCGTCAATCCGCTTGCCCAGCGTGGCGATTATGGGCATTTACTTCCTAATGCGTCTATACGCATAGTTAATAGGAGAGGCCTACGTCCAGCTGTGGACTAACATAGGCTGATGATGATGATGATGATGATCCAAATTATGCTCCACACAGGTGCCCCTGTGGAAGTGATGTCGCCGAATTGGGACACCACGGGCTATCGTGTCAAAAAAGCGCAGGTTGTTTTCATGACAAGCTGCACTTAATGACGTCATTCGCTGGTCTCTTGCCTCAGACAACGTAGGTACCCACGTTATTAGACCCTACCGACATAGCCAGAGACGACGGCAAGAGACCAGACGGGATGTCACTGATTCCGTGGAGGTTAGGGAGGGTCTTAGTGTGGAATGGTGCATGTGAAGATACGCTGGCCCCTTCCCACCTCTCCGGAGCCAGTATTCAGGCAGACGCGACGGCTAAAGTCGACGAAAACCAAAAAACGTATAACGTACTAGGTCTTGGTCCTGAGTACATTTTCATGCCATTCGGGGGACCTTGCCATACGGGCCTAGTAGTAAAGACTCAATGCTATTCAGCTTCACAAAAAAGCTGTTCGACTTTACCGGTGACCAAAGAGCTAGCAGCTTCCTCGCGCCACCATTAGTATTGCAATACAGCGGGGAAATGCTGACAGCATTCTCGGCACCAAACTTTAATTTAGTCTTAGATAGGTCTTTTATATCATTATTTGGTGTATCTACCGAATAAAGTTATCCATAACCCAGAGGGCATACATTATACTTACATTACATTTAGAACACCATAACCTTATCTCATCTGTAGATATATTTATCGATCTAATAGTATTAAACTAATACCTAGACTAAAAAGTAATTCTTTATGCTTAATAATAACTACACTTCAACTAATTAATGCAAAATAAACGAATATCAAGCGTAGCCTCAGAGGCATAGTAATTTAACTTAGAAATTTACATAAAGAAAACACCGACCAACCTCGTACGTTCATTAGTACTCATTCCTCGAAAGAGGTAGATGGGGGGATCTTAAAGATGTCAGTGTAACATGCCTGGCTGGCCAGAACACGCATAATGATGTATGCTGACATTATTATCGTATCATAATAAGCCCCCGCTGAAAGACAACGTACGGTGATGCAAAAAGGTTTGTATAAATTTTTGTGCGGTTACTAAATGCGAAGTCGTTGCGTAGTCGGACGTTCAGTGTTTCTTTGACAGTGTTTAGTCGTGTTGTGTGATTTGTTAATATTAGCCTATTAATAGTTCGTAGTTAGAGGGGTAGAGTAGTGACCAATTGACCATGCCTGCGTTGTTGGTTTCTATCTGAATTTGAATCCTTGTCTCTACAAGGAATGCAATGCCTCTGCATTTAATTTTACGATGAGCACAAGTATTTAATAACAAGTTGATATTTATTATACATATATCTGGACTTGCAAATATTCAGTAAGTAATAGCTAGAAATTAAAACAAATTGTATTGGCCGCTACTCTACTAGATCCGCTGGTCTAAATTTATTTTTATATAAATATTTTATTATATTTCAACGACAAACTGTACGTAATCGCATACACGTCCGTTAAATATTCGCCTGTCATTTGTCACTATTCTATGAGTGATAATCATGAAAGGATAAAAAATATATATTTCTATAATTTGTTTCATGACAATAATGATAGTCTAGCAGTCTAGTCTCCTCGTACAGGTTAACTCCTACTCAATCAGGTAGGTTTACCTTGTGTAACTTGGGTCAATTTGTACAAGACTAAGCCAATATAATTATTTAGGTATTAAAAAATAGCAAGAACTATTCAACTAAATTATACAGAATTCATATCTTTAATTGGATACCTGCCTACTTCTGTAAACAGGTGGGAAACCCGGATTTTAGTTGCGGATTTGTAAGAACAAACATTCGACAATTTAGAAATGAGCCTTATATATATGACGTTAAGACTATCGAAAAAGTGGTGAGTCTTACCGTTATATATAAGGATAAATCTATTACTGTCAAAAGTTAATTCTTAGAAGTCGCCAACTAGGTATAACTCTAATTGGGCCCTATCAACTTTGTTTATTAAGCAACCATTTAAATCGTAACTGACCTACTTAATTACTTATTTCAAAAATGCTCATTGTCAGCGTATTTTGTAACTTATGAAATTTACCTTTTACCTATAAATACATTACAGGTAAGTAGTACTTGTTTTTTTACTTGAAATGTATATATTTTCTGAGTACTTACATGACTAAGTTTTTTTATTCATATATTTCTCAAGCTTATTAGTAAAGAAATAAAATAATTCAATATAATGAGACAATTTAAATCAAATCGACCTAGGCCCGACGTGTTTGTATTGATACTACGATATATATGTATAATAGATAGGTACGAGTAGGTACATATGTATAGATACTTAAATAGGTACATAGAAATAACCATGACCAAGAAACAACAGACATAATAAGTAACATAATTATATTAATTATACATATATGTTCAAATAAATGCCTTCACTGTCACTAACAACTAGGCTACCATATCATATACCAACCATTCGCCTTATTTAAAACCACAGAACTAAGATGACAAAGAATGATCGACAACGATTAAAAGCATAACCAAAAACGAAACGCAAGTGTGTGCGTAAATTTGTCTATGTGTGGTCAGGAATAGGGTTGCCTATTACAACAGAGCAATTATCTATCGATGTTTGACTGTTTTATCGACAACATGGTATTTTTAGGGTTCCGTAGCCAAAATGGCAAAAACGGAACCCTTATAGATTCGTCATGTCCGTCTGTCCGTCTGTCCGTCTGTCACAGCCGATTTACTCGGAAACTATAAATGCTACAGTAACGAAATTTGGTAAGGATATGTGTTGTATAAACCGCTACAGGTTTATGATACTAAATTGTAAAAAAAACCATTGGGGTGGGGGCCCTCCATACATGTAACCGAGGGATAATTTTTTTTTTTAGTTGTACATAAGCGTGTGGGGTATTAATAGAAAGGTCTTTGAAAATGATATGAAGGTTTATACATCAAATTTTTATTTAAGAAAATCGTTTTCGAGATATCAGCTCTCAAAGTCTGAAAAATGTGTCCCCCCCCCTCTATTTTTTAAACTACGCAATATAAAATTCTGAAAAAAATATATGTTATGCACATTAATAAACTCTATCAATGATTTTTGGTTTGATTAAATTATCTCCTATAGTTTTTGAGGTAGGTTGATTTAACTGTATTTTTTTAATAATAAATTGATAATGGTACGGAACCCTTTGCGCGCGAGTCCGACTCGCACTTGGCCGGTTTTTTTATCTTCGTTTTTTGCTATAAGTTTTATAGTACAATGTGAATTGAGGGTGTCGAATTACAAATTGCAAACGTGTGTGAACTTAGCATCTGGCGTATCCCTTAAATTTAACAGAAATAATAAAAATCGTATAGTATCAAAAAAATCTCACAAAACATAGTAAGGTCCTTCAAGTTCGTTAAATACACATTCGTACTTAAAATCTGGGAATATGACGGCATTGTAATGTAATAGACTGATTAGGTATGTTTATATTGTTTATCGAACGAATATCGATATTGGTAGTTCAGTTCAACGTTTAGTCAAGCTCTAGCGTAGCGTGACCATTTATATTTTTACACAAAATATCCTTTAATATGAACTGTTGTGATAAATTATTAGCGCACAGTGATAGGACAACTAACAATTAATGCTAGAAAGTGATAACTTACACGATTTATGCTACTAAATCGACAAAATATCGTTTGAAAACAATCAACCGGCAAATCAGATTTACCTATGAAACAAGTGTTTGCCGTCATTTCTTCGGTGGGTAACAGGGCAATCCTTTACACTACACGATACCACATCAGTTTAATTATTTGTCTAAATTGACTTCTTACTAGAATTAAATATAAAATCACTTTTAAATAACAGTCTCCGTCGAGAAGGCTGATACGGCTGATATGTCACTTCGAAAGTGGTTACGCTTCTGGGATTGTTTTCTATCTCTTTTGCACTCGTGTAAAAGTCATATGACTGGTGGCTTCCCTTTCACACGCTTCCTTTCTCTATTAAGCGCTAGCGCGGATTCTAACTTTATGTTTAAAACATAGCGTACATACAATACATGTATTTACGTAAGTAGTAGAGACGGAGCTATACTAAGGAATAAGATAGTGATACTCGCCTCTCATTCCTTAGTTATAGCTCCGTCTTTGCTTCTTAGGTACCTAAAAAGTTATAGATGTCCGGCATAATCCATTAGCTTTACCTTAAAAGCTTACACGGCGTCAAACCCAAGCACATCCAGTAGTTAACCAAAGCCCGGATGACGGGAGCAAAAATGCCCTTGTCAAACTTAGTTAAATATTGACTAATCTATCGACATCCATATCAACATTTTATGAATTAGAAATGTATTGATCAATAGTAATTTATGCAATCGTACGTAATCAGAGGCATTGCAATCTACAATTGAAAAACAATAATATGTCAATAATACCTAGTACCATAGAACAGTTAGAACACCAATATTAAAGCCTAAAAACCAGCTTTAATATCGTTCGAAAGTTCAAAGTGCACTTGTTAAGATTACTTTTACACCCTCAATGCGAAATTATGAATATCAGAATTTGTTAACTAAAAAAGTTAGTGTTTTTATTTTAAAAGCATTGCGATACAGCGAGGAAATGCCGCCAGCATCCTCGGTACAATGCCACAAGGGCCAATCTTAGATATAGGTTAGGTTAAGTAGATTAGTTAGATTTTAATCTATGTACATAAATTGTAGTTTTAATAAAGCAATTTGAAAGTCTTATATAATTTAATATCTGAAAAAAAAATGGAACTACTAGGGAAACATAATAAACACATAAGTATAATCTATCAATATCAAATTAAAAACTTGTTCATATGGATCCCGATAGAATAGTCGATATTTCATTAAGCATTAGGGAAAAGTTCATTTTTGCTCCTGTCGTCCGGGCTTTGCAACATACCCTTTTTTCACGAGTCTGTAAATAAAATGCTATTTAAAGTGAAACTTAACTGGCACACTGTAGCCCGAACGCGCGGCGAGTGACCCTTACGCTAACGATACATGCCGGCAGCTAGCTGGACATCACTTCCATGTAAACCCGACTACATAATAATGTCATTCAATTATAAGTTTCTAGCATTCGTTGAATACAAGGTTTGTTTCGAACTCCATTAATACTACATATATTTCGTTTTTTTTAGGATCCTGGACTTCAACAGGAAAATATCGAACCCTTGTACAGTCAGTAAAATTCTCAGTTAATACCTTTTTTCTCAAGAATGTATGGAGCTGAATTAAATTCTCAAATTGAATAAGTATTTCTTGAAGCTGCGAATATCAAGGTTCTACGTAATTAGAAGATATGTAGGTTTATGTCGCACATTTAATACAAAAAAATCTGTACCCCGTCTAGCTTTGATCTAGTTTTTCACCCAAGTCCACAAAAAAGATCATGCCACTCAAGGATGTAAGCCTTCGGCAATTATCGGTACGATGGCGTGGACATGTGTGACTCTCAGAAATTACTTATAGTCGGGGGAAGAAAAGTTTTTGGTCACATTAAATCCTACAGCTTCGGAAGCTTTTTCTAATGAATATTTAGGGTATACAGATTCACACCATGCCATAATCCCCAGTGCCGCGCGAGAGCTTCTCATCCAGTCGAGGACTTGAAGGTCAATAATTGGAACAGCACGTTCAATAATTTCTACCCTCGAGATTATGCATTCATTGTATTGTTTCAGATGATTTATAATTAAGGGAAAAAAAATCCCCCGTTTTTTCGTAAAGCTTATACAAAAAAAACTATACCTTAATTTTTTTTCCTTATTTGATAAAAAATATAACTTACAAAATCTTGCGCAATTCGAAAATTTGGTCATTGGACCAAAATAAAGATATAAACGTCTTAGTAACTTTTCTCCGCGGTGACACAGTTGCATCTATTTTTTTTTCACTGTTATTATTTTATTTTGCTTATAAGACGTTTCAATGAAAATGTACAGCCACGATGATCTATTTCTTAGATAATATGTTTATTAACACGCAAAATAAAAATAAAATATTTGAAATATATTAAGTGCTTTACGAGCAATCGACATTAACAGCTATAATCTTAAAACGAATATTTTTTAAATCCCGCCTTCCCGCGCATGTGCCTACGATACGTGTGCGGCGATGCCGTGCGCTGTGCGCGAAAGAGAGAGGAATAGTTGGCATCAACAGTTGGCACGATAATATTAGAAACTTGTATACTGGGCACAAACAGTATCGTTTAAAACATTTAACATAATATAATGTCAGGTGACAACCAAAACTCACTAACTACTACTAGAACCATGATGAACCTTATTTATCCAATAATTATTTTCTCGTAGTTAGTGAGTTTTCGTTGTCACCTGACGATAATATAATAATATTTAATTAGCATTAGCATAAATTAAAACGAGTCATTCATGTATTTTACATCGAATAATGCACGAAAGGTTTACTTTTCATGAGACATTTTTTGTGACTGCTAAGCGGCGTTGACCAAATCGCATAATACGTGAATGACCCGTCTTAATGTATGTTAATCTATATCTGAACCTCACGGGAGTTTCGTATCGACACTGAAAATTTCAAATGTCGTAAGGGACAAAGGTCCACTTTTCAGGAGAGCCAAAAAACAAAAACCAACATTAAAAAAAATCGTAACTTGTTACATATTCATCCGAATTAGATGGTTCTTATAATAATATACATAACTACGAAAAAGCTTTATCTTCATTAGACAATTAGGTATATATTTTTAAACTCAATAGTTTCGGAGATAGTGTCCCTTACGCAAGAAATTTACTAGACACATGTCCCTTACGCCCCAAAATATTTCTAGTATTTTTATGGAAATCTGTTACGACAAAAACGAAAACACTACCTCTTTGTCGTAACTGTCAAATAACATGCTACATTACAACTATTTTCTGCTGTAAAGTCATTCTAGTTTCCAGATTAATTAAAGTAAGTAGCGTAAAAATGCAACAAAACATAAAATTGTGTACTTACAATTTTATTATTTTCATAGACGGAGATCAATTTCACGTGTAATTTATTATATTTTAGATAACCCGTTACAATTTATAGGAAATAAAACCAAACATGTTAGGTATGTATATATTTTAGTCAGCTTAGGGTTGTGAAAAGAAGAAAACATATATCTAAAAACTGCTTTGAGGGCAACCTGAGCCCGAAACAAAAACATATATTAAGAAAGAAATTCTAGATATTAATCTAACTGCCTCCGCGAAGATCTATGACCCTTTTTGATGATACTTGTGCTATTCAGACGTGCGGTCAAAGGAACTATCGAATCCTTAGGGAACGAACCACTGACTGAAAACCTACATTTGTAGCCCAAAAAATGGTTAAGGAGCGCTGAGTTAGTGCAAGCCATTCAAATTGACTGGAAATTATGAAGTGTTTCCTACATTATCAAAACGAAATCAAGGCGTCCTCCTTCCGCACCTGGCAAAATATTTCGGGCAAGCATTGCATTAGGGTTTATACTGAGAAAATGGACAAGTGTCAAGGTACGCTTTATACCAAAAAGCAGGAAAAACGAGTATAGATAATACTCGTTCTAAGTCCTTCAAACCTATTAGTCTAACATCT
>JALPQI010027748.1:0-11277 GCA_025490895.1 Thaumatotibia leucotreta | reverse complement strand
AATTTGAGGATTGTGGGCGGCTTGCAGGTTAATGTACCGATAATGTTTTAATGATTTTGTCAAATTTTCAGATCGCCCTTTTATTACGTTGTTTCATGGAGGGCTTATCAATTGAGCGCAATTGACGTAGGCATCGTATCATATTTATGAATCTATATCTGTTACTTATATGCTATTTACCATTTTATCATCCTCCGTAGCCTAATTGGTAGTGACTCTGTCTATAAAGCTGGAGGATCCGGTTCGAATCCTGGCGAGGGCATTATTTGTGTATTTATTTATCACAAATATTTGTTCCTTGGTCGTGGCTGTCTATGTATTTACATGTTTCTATCTATTATATACAAGTATATCGTCGCCTGGTACCCACATCACAAGCCTTAATTGAGCTTACCGTGGGACTAGGTCGATTTGTGTAAGATGTCCCAAGATATTTATTTATTTATCATACGTCTACATTGGGTTTTAGGTTTATTATAATTTAAAAAAATTATGGGTCGATCGCAGAAAAATTATACATACTTAGTTAAGGCCTCAATTTAAACAAATATCACGATAAATATAACTACGTGGTTTACTGTGTCTAACAACCTTTAGTAGTAGTAAAAAGGGGCAAATTTTCAAAATATAGGTTCGTATTGAAAATTTTAATTTGTCGCTCTTTTTACAGTGCCAAAAGTTGTTACACTAAATTTAACTTCGTGACACAATAGCAGATTACATGCCAAGGCCGTTTAAGTGGTAAATGTCTAGGATGATGTCGTGGCGGCAACTTAGTTTAGCGCAGCAGCCGGCAAAGTGGAGGGCAGAATTATTCTCTAAGTATTCTCATTAATAGCCTTCAATGATGAACAATTTTTTTCAAAACTACCCTTATTGCTAACGCATATTTCGCTCATATTTTAAAGACAAACGGGTCTTAATCGCGTAAACTTACGTTTATTAATTATATCCTGACGTTTCGGGCATGACGTTACACCCGTGGTCGCAGGCAGACTTACTTGACTTGACGTAAGTTTACGCGATTAAAAAAAAAAAAAAAATAAAAACGTTTATTCAGATATAATGCTTACAAATAAGTTTACATAATTTCTTCTGCCAAACCACAGCATGGTTTGTTGGCAGACGAAGCTCCTCTATATATTTCTATTTATGTAAGCTAGTTTTAAACTGTTAACAAATGTTAAGTACATAAAAACTATTGTGCAAGACCCGTTTGTCTTTAAAATATGAGTGATAATCGTGAAAGTGTAAATCAGCATATTTCGCTGTTTGGTATATCAGAAGAGTAAAAATCACTTACGCAACAGCTGTTTTCATACTACATTTTCATCACAATATGTTATGTAGCAAAAACGTCGACCTAATCCTTACAACGTTAGGTACCCTTAATAAAATACCTACATTTTTTCTCATTTTCCGTCCACTTAAATTTGTCCTCGAGTCTATTGTGCTCGAAAAATGGCGGTCGTAACTCATATCCACCCTCAAGTAAACTCAAGGGTCTTTATTTGATTCGATTACCGCATTTAATAGACCACTGATCGGTAATTGTTCAAGCACTTACACTAAACAAGATCCCATCTACTCTATTATTCTATGTATTCACAAATTTCAACTTCAAATCGCCCTTTTTAGGGTTCCGCAGCCAAAATGGCAAAAACGGCACCCTTATAGTTTCGCCATGTCCGTTTGCCCGTCTGTCCGCAGCATAGCTCAGTGGCCGTTGATACTAGAAATCTGAAATTTGGTACATAGGTCATGCCAACAAAGTGGTACTATAAAAACAAAAAACATTTTTTTTTCGGGTACCTCCCATCTATTGATGTAATCCTATAGTGTGGGGTATCATTGAATAGGTATCTTTAAAAAAATAAGGGTCTTAAATAAAAGTGTTTTTCTAAAGTCAATATTTTCGGAGATAATCGCTCCAGAAGAAAAAAAAACATTTTGTTCCCCCCTCTAACTTTTCCGTAGGTCCAAAAAATATGAAATAATCATGAACGTAATCGATCCAGCCGTTTTTGAATAACTACGGAACCCTACAATGCGCATGGCCCGACATGCACTTGGCCGGTTTTATTCAAGGAGAAATTTATTTAATATCGCAAAGAGTGAGGAGAATTTTGCGAGGGTATGAGCATAATGCCTAAGTATTTTCTTAGATGGTATTAATTACGTGTCAGTTGAGTCGATAAGGCTATGAATACTTTAGGATTATCGAGCTGGGATTACGAATGGTTAGCTTTGGAGTGGAATAACGAAGAATGTGAAACTAATTTTATGCAATTCAAGGAACGTTTCGAAACTTGAGAGCTTAAATATAATATATACAAGAACGGATTAAATCTGACAGTTACCTACGAATTTCCTTTTTGCACGTGTATCGACGATATTCAGTGGGTACAAATTCAGTAAAATTCTGTTTCTACTCGTATAGTTTTATTATACGAATCTTTACTTAATAATACAACTTTTTACCACTGAGCAGGGTGTTTGTAACGTAGGTTGAATTCTCGCGTTGAATGTGTTTGTAATTATTTACACATAGATACCACCTGTGCGAGGATCCCATGCAGTTGATACATAAAACTAGAAGTGACAATAAAAAATTACCGAATGATAAGGATCATTTACCACACATTGATTGTTGATCAATAAATATTTTCAAACCGCGATTAGAATGGAATTCGAAAGTACTGTTGACACAACAGTGTATAAGTCAATATAGGATATATTTATATTTATTCATAGTTAAAGTGCAGACTGCAGAGACATACAGACAATAGATTAATTAATCATTCTGTACATTTATATAAACAACTTTTTCTTGGTAAATCTTGTGTCATTTGTTGTGACAACAGTACTTCCGAATCTATTATTTTCTTACTTCAATAAGTAGGTACTGAAACATCAAAATATTTATAATAAGGTACAAAAATATCGATAGCTATTTGCCGCGCCGATTTTAGTTGGAAGTTCAGTAAAAGCTTGAGCAGGAGCAGCAACTATAATGAATTTGACAAATCTTGTGCCAGAAAAAATACATCAACGAGCGGCCATCTTAGATCACACGTTTCGGTGTATTTATTTCATTATTTAGATTTGTTTACTTATTTTAATTGACTTGTAGAATAAGTACTGTACAAAATTAACATTACCGAGCTTTTCAATCTCGTACTAAATAAGCTTAGGCGATAAATACTGTACTCGACTAAAAAGCTCTCTATTATAACACGATTGTGTAAAATACTAGAACATTGAACACGTTCTTATTATATTTGTACATATTCATACATAGTCCCACAGGGCTCTGTCACGACATTGGTCTAAGGCGACCAGCGGCAAGCGAATCCATGAGTTGGAGCGGGATGCCGATATGGGTACTCCCTCTCGCACGTATGGTTTTCCGCTAAACCGGTCGCCTTAGACCAATGTCGTGGCCGCGGCATAAATGATTGAATTAGTATAACATTTTAATTTAATTATCTCAACTTAATGAGATTCAGTTACCAACCAACAATATAGGTCTACCATAGGTAAGGTAGGCGTGAGAGTGTGACCGTTAAAAAATAATTTGTTTACATCTGCCTCTCCGCATAAACTCATCTAATGAGTTGAAAAATGGGCATGGGAGTGTTTTACACATTTAATTTGCTTTCTTATGAATGATGTTAATGCGCGCAATTTTTAGTCATTTCCTGAAATGAGCATCTGACCTTGTACAGAGCTTAGCACAGCTTCTCTTTGTGTATTATTTCACAAAACGAAATTATTTTTTACTTTTCTACGTCCACGATTTCACCTGAGAGAGTTCCTATTGTACGAGTAACACTTATTTTTTTCTTATATTTGCTTCGAATAATTTGACTGTCTCCTTAGCCCAGTCGGTAGTAATCCTGCTTACGAAGGAGGTTTCAAATATTTATGACTGTTTTCTATGATTTAAGTGATTGTATGTATCTAAACTGTCCAATCTGTCAATCTATTAATCTGCCAGAAAGGTACACCTATATCTCAAGTGCCTGCTGCACTTTCCGAACAAGCTCTGTTATATTATATGGAAAGATGCCGTCACAATTTTTATTCTTTTGGATTCATGATCAAAAGAGACTATAAAATTATAAATAGCCTATAAATTGACGATCAATGTGTGATATTCTTCTTTGTTTTTACTATTGTTTACATTGATCATTTATATTTAATGCTAAATTATTATGTTTTATATTATTTTTTTGACATTATTTTAATGTACGTAAATTATTTGACGGTCATTATTTAACACTTTGAGTGCGGGGAACTCCTGAGGGGAGCTCTCTGTGGGAGGCCTATTTTCGCTACAAAGCGGAAAAATCACGGAATCGGCTACGAGCGTAGCGCGTAGCACTCATCTGCAATGAATGCGACCCATTTTAGACTAGCGGTACCATACGGGACCACTTTTTTGTGAGTTTAAAATTTGCAACTTTTTCTTACTTATGACGCTTGAAACGATATTTCATTGATTAGATATTATTAATAAGGACACGGTGCTACTTATAACGTTCCAGAATTATACCCTATTCACCGAAGTTGGGTGTGATAGAAGGTTAAACTTAGTGCATTGCAAATTTTCGAAGAAAGTTGGACACGCGGTTGAAGTTTTTTCTAATATTTTATTTACTGATGAACACATTATCAATATTATTGAAAAACCATGTAGTGTAACAATATTGCTTTTAAATAAATTATTCAAAATTAATAATCCTGGTAACTATAATATTATAAATATTGTTCGTTAAAATTACTGGTACCAAATGGGATCGCTAGCCGTTCCCTGTGCGTTATTATTTTATTGTGTAAAATATTTTAAGTTAATTTATGTGTACATTAAGCATGCTAATTTAACATTAATTAAATATATTAATTGTGTCTTTATTATATAACCGTATTTTTTCGTATTTATAGAATTTTTGAAGCAGTTTATGTACTTTAAATTATAAGGCCAAATGGTCATTTTGAAACAATATCAAAATTTGAGCCTTAAATTGTGTTTTTAGATCCCGCCATAGCTTTCCATGAAGACTCTGACAAAAATATGCTTAATTATTTATAAATAATCCAAATTGCAGACAATGAGACTCAGGAATTTATTTTATAAAATTCAGTGGTCATGTAGACATACTCGTACCATGAAACCATAACTGAAACGATTTTTTTTTTAATAGGGTATCCCAATTGATATTACTCACTTTTTAATGCAAAATATAGATTAAGATTTATTAAATAAATGAGATTAAACATTTAATAAGTACATAATGATTCCATTGGTAATTTCCAATGTTTACCTATGTAAGAGCCTAGCGGTCCCATATGGTACCAGCATTTTTTTCAAAAACCGAAGGTCACACAATTTTTTTAGTATATAAATATTGTTAAAGATACGACTATAATCAACATATTAAAAAATTACAAAAATCGGAGACCTCAAAAAAACTCAGTCTATAATGGGTTAAATTCACATAGATTGATGTAACATTTACTTTATATTATAATTTATTTTGTGAAATAAATATATCTAAATCTATGACAGAGCAAAAACGTATAATATTACCATTTTTCTTTCTATGTGATTAATTTAACAAAATCCCTTCTTCTATTTTTAATGGTCCTGCTTAACACTTTCATTGCGGACGAGTACTACGCGCTACGCTCGTAGCCGATCCCGTGATTTTTCCGCTTTGTAGCTAAAATGGACCTCCCACAGAGAAATCCCCTCGGGAGTTCCCCGCGCTCAATGTGTTAAGTATTTTCCTTCTCCTTTCAAAACCTTCTCTACAAAAATTCATGACAGATGGGTGTTTTCGATCAAAATTACAACAATGATTTAGTACACGTCTATAACATAATATTTTTCACATATTTCGTGGCACATCTCGTTCTTGTGTATTGTATCAGTACAAAACAGCATCCGCTTAATAACCCTGACCCTTTATCTAATCAGTATTCCATGAGAACACTAAAATATTCATCTTACTGCGGCTTAGTCAGTATTGCTACGGGTTACGAATCTTAAGTGTCTTCAATGTAAACTTATAATACATAGGTATTCAATAAACATTTAAGTAGAAAATAGGTAGCTGCACGTTAGGTATTTTATACAAAAAGATTAAACATTTGTCTTGGAATAAGTATTCATCAAATTAATATCCAGTTTAATATAAATAAATATAAATGAAACATGGGGGCTACCACGATCTAATACTACGATTCAGTTTAAGGCCTACGAGTAAACAAAATCTCGATGTGCCAGTTTCATCTAATAACTGTCGGAAACTGACAAGCTTAACCTAAACAGAATGGCATTTTGAGAGATCATGATAGCTACGCAGGCACTTGTGAAATTGTACTATGAAAGCTGGTGGCATTATCTTGTGCTGATACGTTGAGTCTTACATCATACATAGATACATCATCAGCCTACGATAGTCCACTGTTGGACGGAGGCCTCTCCTATTAAATTTGCGTACAGACGCATTAGGAGGTAAATGCCCATAATCGCCACGCTGGGCAAGCGGATTGGCGATCGCAGTAATGTATCCAATCCACTATAATGACGCTGCTGTCCATCATCAATCTTTTATATCGTCTATAGTCGACTCTTACGACACCCGCAGGAGGAGTTGGGGTGGTGGCAAATGTATTCTTACTGTCGTCACCACACAGAAACGGCGTTGAGTCTTGCTGATGTAATATGAGACCGAAGACCTAGTCATCGGTCTCGAGTTCCGAAATCGCGAATCGTAAGTTACTATTACACGTATTTCCAACTTTACTAGGCCCCTAGTTGTAGCTCTTTTCATGGTTTGCGCTCGACGTTAAAAATGAAAGATAAAATGTTATCTTTCGTAAACTTATCCCGTAGACTGCCTTAATAGCTCAGAGTTGGCATGAAACTAAAGGAAAACTTTATAAGTTTGTAACTCTATCAAAATGAAATTATCTACGCTCGTACCAAAACTGGCCAGTCGGCCAAGTCTTGGGCATAATAAAAACGTTTATTGGGTTATATATTTTTATATGATAGGGACACAGATAGGTTTTATTACAATTTGATGTGGTAGATACCAATTTATATTAGCTGTTAACGACGCCCTTAGAAATTTATTTTAATCGAAGCATTGACTTCGTAACCGGGGTCCTATATCAAATGTAAATAGTACACTTACACTCAATGTGTCTAAATAGATATGATATGATTCATAGGATGTCGGTTACCTAATTAGTAATATTTCAGTTTTTAAGCGTATGAAATCGGTACGTATGTACTTGAAATTGAACGTAGAACCGATGGCCGTTGAAGTGAAAAAGTTCGGCCACGCACCGGAAGGCTCAGCATGGGAAAGCCCCCCACATGGTAGACTGGTGACCTGGTTAAGGTTGCAGGAGTACGCTGGATACGGGAGGCGCAGGACCGGTCATTGTAGCAAACTTTGGGGGAGGCTTATGTTCAGCAGACGTCTTTCGGCTGATATAATGATAATGACGATGATGATGTACTCATAATTATACGGCAGTCCATTTATTAAGGTTTATATAAATAAAAATCCATATAGGTAGGTAGTGCTAGTTACAAAATTACTTAAAAGGCTATGTAGTACTTAAGCTTAGGTGTTAGGAGATCCAGTGCTTGACAAGGGCACTGTCCCATCTCCCTACCACAATGACCAGGAGACAATCATCATATCATTATATTACTTCTACATATTCATCAGTAAGTACAGGTTATCAGACATAACTTAAAAGATAATTTACTAACTAGAATACCTAGCTCAATTTCAGATTCCCAGTAAGCCGATAGATACTTAGAATCAGGTACCTAATTTAATCTAGACATTCAGAGCTCTCTCGCTGATTGAATTGCAGGCTTTAATTGGAGCTCCTTTGAGTTTCCAATCTGTTTTCAACTACGGTTTAGTTGAAACGAACAAGTGACGACTTCTATCAACTCTGTGCTTTTACAATCATCTCATCAGATTTCGATTTGAAGATATGTGTGCAGATATCATTGCAGGCCGGTGACCGTGTGGTGACGGCAGTAAGAATACATTTTTCCACCCCAACTCTTCCAGCGGGTGCCGTAAGAGTCGACTAAGGGATTGAAGTGTCACTAACCATTCTTTGGGTCAAAATTCTTTTTGTTGTTTTGTTTTATACCACTCTGTCTCGCTTTTAGTGGCTGTTTTGACTCAGTTTAAAAAAATCCGGTGCACTTGCATTTCTATTTCACGTTAGATTTTAATCCATACATGAGAAATAGAAAACAAAACATCACCTCATACAAAAATCACCACTGCATCACGTTGTTTAGGGACACAAAATAAGACAACGAAAAGAATTTTGACCCCTTTGATAGAATATTGATAATGGGCAGCAGCGACGTCATAATGGACACATTACTGCGATTGCCTATCCGCTTGCCCAGCGTGGCGATTAGTCAAATTATGGGCATTTACCAGGAGAGGCCAACGTCCAGCAGTGGACTGAGATAGGCTGATGATGATTATAATTGTAGGTCATATTTTTAAACTGCGTTTGAGATCACCGGCGGATGGGCAGAAGCATCCTTTAAAATACGGTGTACTTATATATTATAGTATAGGTATATAATTATGTCGCCCGCCCGCCCAAGTTCAGATATAAATCTTTCTGTTTTATCATCTGTGATTGCTTAAGCATTTATAAGAGTGTCTAAAGTAATATTGTCGTGTTTCCAAATAGAATCGTGACCAATCGCGTGTTTCGATCTTGGATTTGTACGTGTTAAACTGCATTTCAAGAATTTATGGAACTAAGATTTTGATGTTGAATTAGCAGCCAGTAATCGTCTAGTAAGGAAAAACCCACAAATATTAACACCATAAAGCGAGGAAATGCCGCCAGCATCCTCGGTATAATGCCGCAAGGGCCAATCTTTAATATAGGTTAGGATGTTAAAAAATATTGAAAAAAAAAACACCAGTGGGCTAGCAAATCTCGTGTTTCAAAACAACTCCCCGCCACACGTCTTCTTTAGACACATCACATCACAAGCCTTAATTGAGCTTACTGTGGGCTACTAAACTAGGTCGACTTGTGTAAGATGCCCCAATATATTTATTTATTATTTAATATCCACCTATAAAAATTTAAACCGCGATTTAAATATAGTTGTGATTGGTCCATTAAAGTTTTGATTGGCTATATTCTATAAACTTTTGTCAAAGATGCGCGGTGTTAAGAAAGTGCTATATCCTGGTCATCTTGGCACAATTGAACACTTGTTGTCCATGTTATATGTACCTATATGGTTGCAGGTTGCAGACATTAATATAACGGGTTGAATCTCAAATTAAAGATAAATGTATAAACCATCATGATAACAATCTAAGTACTCTGAGTATTTCAGCAACAAACGTTCCAAAATATCATCGCAGATTTGGCAACATTTCTGATGCCTTGAAATATTCTTCAAAACCTAAGATTAAAAGGGTTTTTAATAAATATATTCCCTTTGGGAGCGGCTTATGAATTCTGAGAGCCTTCACTACATTGAAAGCCTCTAAAGAACTTCCATTCAAACGGAGTTATCAAAATACGATTCACAGTACTCGTACCTTTAATATTCCCCCCGGTTTTGAGGTTGTTCATTTTGTTTACTTTAAGCTTTTTGATAGCAATTTTATTTGAGTAAAAGCACCATCATTTTTTGTTTATGTGTATTTAAAATGGAATTCGGAGAAAGGTTATGATTTTTTACACATTATTATGAAATTTCATTTTATTGTTTGAAAGAATACGGTTCACAAAATGTATAACTGATTTATAACTGATTCCTTTTAGTCTGCAGGAACGTTTTGAACTGGGTACAAATTTCTTTAGCGATTATCTATATACTCGTATAAATACCTCTTCTTTTCTTTTTTCTTTTATTTTATATTTTATAATTACCTAGAATCTACTAAAACCGAGTTACCGAGGGTCGAACCCTACCTGGGACGTTAGTGAACAAGGTATTTTTTCTTTGGTATACGACTTTGGTAGGTATCTAAGATATGTAATTTTTACCCACAGTAGTAGTGTAACTACTTTAAAAACACAAATCAAAATATTATATGAATTAAATTTATTTGTTCCACAAAAACTTGAATAACTACCTATCTAGAAATTATACCTATATTGTGATATGCATTTTAGCTGAAATGCAATGTAGAGATTTAATGTTCACGTATCCTGCTAACGCGTTTTCCGCCTGCTATTATATAACGTACAAAGACGTGTTTCATTCGGTTGCAGTTGCACTAAGGGCCCTGTTTTACCATCTCTGAATAAAATATAATTATACGAGTATAATTATGTAAGATAAATTTGAACGAATTAATTGCATCCGGCGTTACTTTGTGCGAGTCCATATAAACGATTAATTTATTATTACTTTGCTATTTCGCGACACAAAACTTCCAAGTTGATTAGTAAAATACTAGTAATATATATTTTTTTCCTAAATATGTAATTTCTTCTTAAATATGTAATTATGAAAATTAATTTATCTAAAGTACTTGTTTGTTTATTTCAATGACTAACTTGATCTATGTCATAGACCCCTTAAAGTGTATTTATTTGTTTTATGAAAACTTGAAATATAGAACAAAAATGATTTTAATATTTTCTTCTGTTACCGCGAGGATTACACATGAAATAAAACTATGAAAACGGATGAACTCGCGTATATTAACTAATTTTAACTTCATTCCGACGTTTAGAACACTTTACAGGGTTCGTGGTCTGCGGATGACTGACAATGGAGGAAATTTGATAAATCTACCTCCATCAAAATAAGATGGATAAGTACAAAACTACCCACAAAGAAAAATATACTAATCCACAGACAATACTTTTGTAGACTATAAGAATGATTGTATGCTGTTTGTTTCCCAAATCAATAAAATAAAAAATAAAATAAAAAAAATAAATTTAAAAACATTACACAGACAATAAAATAAAAATGATTTTACTAATTTGGTGTTCTCAATGTGACGCCAGCTTATGTAAAGAGGTAAAGCAGGGAGGAAATTGCACCAGCCGCCTGGCAATATTAATTGCGCAGCTTTTACAAACTTTAGTGTTTGTACTGTGCAATGAAAATAACGCGTCTCTTTTTAGGGTAATGGTCATCATCATCATCAGACAATTGACGTCCACTGCTGGACATAGGCCTCCCCCAGAGAGTTCCACAAAGATCGGTCGTGAGCTGTCCGC
>JALPQI010027743.1:0-11636 GCA_025490895.1 Thaumatotibia leucotreta | reverse complement strand
CACATACACATATTTACTAAAATAAACTATAAAATCACGCAATGACTATAAACTATTACCGTTACCGTAATCCTCTTTTAGTAAACTATTACAATATTTTAAAGCATACTATAATCACTTAACATGTTAACGGCAATTCACTTAATAAAAACCTCATCCAATTAGCTTTACAAATACCTCATTACCTCACTAGACTCGTACCTCATTACCTCAAAGCCTCAACAATCCTCAACAATGCGGGAACTTTGATCCGGGATGCGATTTTCCGTTAAATCATTCAATGTGAGGTGACCGCAAAAAGTTAGACCGGCCGTGGGCCGATAAAATGCTGCATGATAAAAAAATTGGGATTGGGTAGGTTCAATTTTATTAATATGCCGGTATTATATTTATTATATTATCTTATATTATCCTGGGTGCTTAGTAGGGTGCTTCTTAAAAATCAAAAGTCGAAAAATCAGTGGGGCACCTTATCAATCGATTATCTTATGTATAAAAAGCTTACATGATATTTTTAATTTTAACTAATATTTTAGAGGTCGCTACGGTGTATTAAAATAAAAAATAATAATTCATAAAAAAAATTTACTCAACTTACGTTTCGAAGTGACAAATGTAATTTGTTGCTTGCATTATTCATAAACATCTTAAATAATAATGTTAGGTACTACAAGGTAAGCACTGCTTAGACAAGTTGCCAATCGCTAAAGGTGCGTTCAAACCAAAAGAGCATTCGCTGTTCTATCCCCCGTTCTAAGAAATCAACCAATCACGTTTTGTGTAACGATCGAATTTCGTAGAGTGGGGGGTTAGAATAGCGAATGCTCTTTTGGTTTGAACGCACCTTGACACTTAATCGTCAATCGTAAACGAAAGGCAACTAACAGTCTTTGTCGCACTAATAAGAGAGTGACAGAGAGGGAAAAAAACGATACGCTACTAAGCGTTAGCGATTGGCAACTTGGCTAAGCATCCTGTGGCCCTACCGCGAACCACGTACGAAGTGTTGACTCTCTGTCAAACTAGTGAAGTCGTACGTAAGTGTGACAGGGAGGCAACTTGGCTAAGCATCCTGTTATTCTTATTAGCCTTCGTAGCCTAGTTGGTAGTAACCCTGCCAACGAAGCTGGAGGTTCCGGGTTCCCCCACTTCTGAATTTGGTGTCCATTTTTTTTGGTATATGATTTCAAATATATATAATTCAAAGCATATAGCAGTGTGACTACTTAAAAAAACACAATACAACATATGTCATATATGAAAAAAAATGATTTGTTCCATAAAAAAAATCTGTACAAAATATCACTAATGTTAGAAAAAAAAATAATTCAAAATTTTAATATAAAAATCTCTCCCAAACTTTTCTTTAACAAGTAGGCAAGTGCGAATATAAATGGATAAAACACAATAAATGGATAAAACACAATAAATGGATGAGACCATCATGCACCAGTAGGCTTATGATGGTACCAGAGCATCTAATCGTTTGTCGTCGTTGTCGTCATGTTCTAAAGGTGCGGTTAAACTAAAAGAGCATTCGCTGTTCTAACCTCCCTCTCTACGAAATTCGATCGGTACACAAAACGTGATTGGTTGATTTCTTAGAACGGGCGCTAGAACAACGAATGCTCTTTTAGTTTAACCGCACCTTAACAAATATGCAAGCCACCTGAACCTGATAATTTCATAAAAGCGCCATTTTAGTGGCCAATCAAACAATAAAGATTCGTGTATTAACACGTCACTCGTACTATTTATCATGCCGCTGACTCAACAATGGATCTCGTATTACAATACACGGAATTCGATTTTTTTACGTATTTTTGGGACCGATACAAAATTGAAAAATATTGGTTTGATTCAATATGTCTCTGTGGCTGCGCTTGACTGTCTTGGACAACATTTTGAAGCGATAATAATTTATTTGTATAGGTAGAAGGTGATCAATGGGTGATAATGGGTTGTGGTGAAAGATATAGATAACATTTTTCTTAAGAACCAATGTGTCAAATTTAGTGACAAAAAAAGTACGTTCGTAGATTTTTAATTTAGTTCAATTTTTGTGTATAAAGAAATTTTTAATTTGTACATTAAGAGTACATAAATACTTATTTATTTTTCGATTTTTTTTTACATAATAACCAATACAATTAATATGCAAGTTCTATTTTAATACATCTGGGTTCGAGACTCAAACTAGCTGAAACCTATTTCTTATCAATTTCTGCATATCCTGTCACTAAAATCGACGCCATGGTTCCTAAGAAGAACACGCCTCTATTGTTATGGCAATAAAGGCGTGTTCAGATATTTTCAAACGCTCCAGACGCTACGATATATCTGATGGTGACTGTAGCACAAGGTCGAATCACACCAATATCAAATCAAATTGTTATTTGAAAAGGTTGAATAACTCTTTATATGAAGCCATCAATTGTGTTAAGGAAAATAAAAATGTGCTTGACCTTTGGAAGGTTCGATGGGTGAATTAATGGTTTTATCGCATTGTCTTCTTAAGATAATAAAAATTAGTTTTTATAGTTGGATTGGAAATATTATCCTAATACTGAAATACCTTTGTTGCTGTACTGTATGTGATTCCAAACCTTATTATATGTATTTGATTCGGAGATAATAAAGTATTTAAGTGTAAGTCGTATTTGTTTATTGAAATTATAAGAATCTCTTGTTCCTCAAGTATAAAATGGTCTTCATATAAGTGTTACATGTTAATGAAATAAGTATTTTCTTCATAATGACAATTATTTTTCCAATCTAATCAGATATTGTAATTTTTTAATGGAAAGACTGGAAAGTAACGAATTTTCAGGTTTTGATCACACTTAACATTTGTAGGACAACAATTCAATCACCACTCATCATAACCATAAGAAATCATCATCATCATCATCAGCCTATGATAGTCCACTGCTGGACGTAGGCCTCTTCTATTAACTATGCGTATAAACGCATTAGGAGGTAAATGCCCGTAATCGCCACGCTGGGCAAGCGGACTGGCGATCGCAGTAATGTGTCCACTATGATGACGCTGCTGTCCATCATCAATGTTTTATCAAATAATGACCAGTATCAAATAGTGACTTCAATCCCGTAGTCGACTTTTACGACACCCGCAGGAGGAGTTGGGGTGGTGACAAATGTATTCTTACTGTCATCACCACACGGCCGATAAGAAATCAAATAGTATTAAAGATTAACACACCAAGATGTAAATATAAATTGTATTGATAGGTATTTAAGCTGTATTAGCTCTTATTAAAATTCAGTACCTGCATTTTGAATAATTTTTTTAATTGTTCCACCGAAAACGTGTTTTGAAGCGAGTTTCAAGTTATTATCATCGTATTATCATACAACTTATTACTTAAGAATAGTTGTCATGTATGACTTGAGCACTCTATGATTTCTTACTCTATGTCATTACTAAATCAAACTCCAAAAAATGTTTAACTCAGAAAACTAATAAAATAACACACAATGACACGAAATTACAATAACATCTTATAACAAATAGACGAATAAATACTTGAAGAAGTACTCAAAAGCTCAATTGTTCATTAATATGTATGCATATACCAGCTGTATTTGCAAAGGAATAAAGACTAAAATCGTGTTCATTATTTTGGATTCGACCACTTGACCTATGGCTAGTCATTTCGTGGTTTCTCATACAAATAATAATGCTTGGAAATTGTATGTCTCAAGTATTTGAGCGGTATTGACATACTTTGGACAAAAGGATGTCGTTATGTCATGTTTATGTCGTCAGCCTTCTAAGGTAGTTGGTAGTGACCCTGTCTAGGTAAGTGGAGGTTCCGGGTTCAAATCCCGGTAGGCATTATTTTTAACACAAATTAATGCTGCCGGCATCTTTGGTACAGGTAAATTCACTAAAGCTGGCACGAATGGAATGAATGACATGAATGACATCTTTCATTGTGTGTATGCGGTCGTCCTATACCAACCTGTATCTACTGTCATTAAGACATCCGCACATAGATACTTTCTGTCACTTACTCGATCCACTTGTGCCAGCTTTCGTGAATTTACCTACGGGGGCCGTTTTTAGATTTAGATTTAGTTTAGTTACATAATTATATTTACTTTTAGTGTCGTTTTTTTTAATATAATACATTCAATTTTTTCATTTTTGTCGAACAAATAAATGAAATTTAAAAGCATTCAAATCAAATACCTAATGTATTTTTTTGACTATTTTTGTTCGTGTAGGTATCAAGTTATTAAAAATAGTAAATAATTTTAATCTTTACTCGGGTTTATATGAAATATTTCCCATCAATATTATACACCGTGTCCCGAGAAGACGGTCGCTTCCATTATTGTTTGCCTATCGATCTTCCACGCTGACAAGTAATAACTTAGCACCGTGACTAAACAGCGTGTGTCAGTCAGAATAGGCAGAAAATTGATCTAGCAACTAGTAAACGATTATAAGACGCGTGTTAACACTGCTATTGGGATATTATAGGTTTACTAGTTATTTTAGGTTTACAAGGTTTTTAAGTTAACAAGTTAGTCCCTCGTTCATAAACGTCTCCTAACTTAACAAACCGGGTTATTCCCACCTGTTACCACCAACTTGACACCAGTGGTAACAACTGGGAATTTTTTTCCCACCAGTTACCACCAGAGTACTTGGTGGTAACTACTGGGAAAAAGAATTCCCAGTAGTTACCACCAATCACTTTAGTGGTAACTACTGGGAAAAATAAATCCCAGTTGTTACCACCAAGTACTTTACTAGTAATGTGTTTGTTTTTAATAGAATATACACAAAATACTTTGCCAGTTATTAATAAGGAGCAAATTTTATGAATATTACTCTATTTGTAAAATATCTCATATAAATAATATCTCAAATATCATATTTTTTAAACTTTTTTTTAAATAAATGTTGTCAGTATTACCTACTCTGAATCTGAACCAAAAATATTAAGAACTACTGACTTGATTATCACAGGGGTAGGTAAAAAGGGATGACAGGTGACCGGCTCGTAGAAGGGATAACTTTCATTTTTATCGTGTTGTTTTAACTGATTACGAATCTCAATCCTATTTTCAGATTATTATAACTACTACAAGATTTTAGGTACTTACACGAAAAATGAAATATTGAAATATTCTTGTTTTGAATAAAAAATCAGTCTAATTCGTCTTTATTTGCAGTATAACATTTTATAATAATTATAGTCTCTGGAAATTGTTACCATTGTATAACAAAATTTATGGCTACTAGGTATCCTATTGCAATACTACTAAAAATTAACTTAGTGGTAACTACTGGGAAAAAGAATTCCCAGTAGTTACCACCAATTAGTTTAGTGGTAACAGTTGGGAATTTTAATTCCCAGTTGTTCCCAGTGGTAACAGGTTGGAAAAAAAATCCCAGTTGTTACCACTGGTGTCAAGTTGGTGGTAACAGGTGGGAATAACCCAACAAACCGTTAAGTATTGTTTTTCCCTTTCGCTTTTAAAGACATATTGATAAGACCGTATGGGACAAATTATACTTAGCGGCTTGCTAAGTTAGGAGATGTTTATGAATAAGGGGGTTCGGTGTTTACTAAATAAGAAATTAAGGATAAAAAGTCTTATATCATATCTGCAAGTTAATGCTGCAAATTTTGAAACTAAGTTATGATTTACCACTTTGTCGGTTCCTTGTTTACTACGGAACCCTAAAAAAAGATGCAGATATTTTCCGCTCACTCTTGCTCATAGTTGCGACTCAAAACTAGCAAGTGTAAACTCGACTTTCAAATTTTTGACCACTGTCCATCGCACACAAGAAAACAAAAGCGATCCATTGCGACACCTTGCACAAAATCAACATTTTCACACTAACACAGTTCAAATAAAGCTAACCAAACAACAATACCGTCAGGTGGGCCGGACCACACGGTGGTCACAATTAACAGAGGCACGGAAAAATGTGACTGTCATTGTACGGAGTTTACTAGAAAATAGAAAAGTTATACAGGGTGTTACACCATCCACTGAAAACCTTGAACGGGGTGATTTGGTAGGTTATACTGAATAACTTTTACTATGGAGCTAACCCAGAAATATTAAAAATAAATTATATTTTTTTTATGCAATCGGTCCAAATCAGCCTGTTACAATATTTACAGTCCACTGCTGGACGTAGGCATCTTTTATTACTTAGTACCTACCTACTATGGACACATTACAAAATGGTGCCTATAATTTAATTAATAATTTTATTAAATATCAGTTTCACTTCAATCCCTTAGTCGACTCTTACCATACCCACGGGAAGAGTTGGGGTGGTGACAAACGTATTCTTACTGTCGTCACCACACGGCGATGACTGTACTCTCAGGAAACAATCTTGTATTTTTGATAAAGAATAGCAAAAAAAAATCATCAGAACAAAGCCTTGGTAATGACTTAACGGAACAATTGATTTCAATATCCATGTCAATAACTTTACGCTATTTTAAAACGATACATATTGTTTAGTATTTACCTGACTTACGACGTTTTGAAATAGATAGGTTAACAGTTTAGTCACGGTGACGGCATGTATGTCTACAAATATTGTACTTAGCGTGAAAACGGTGAAAACTTGTAAAAATGCTACAAATACGTGAGAAATACAATGACCACACAAAAGCTTGCCCAACGGTAATGTAACTAACTATGTTAAGAACAGTTGACATGATTTTTATGAGTGTCCTCATGCCTCCGAATGTGCATTACATGGTACAAGTAATACGGCATGAAAATCTAAACGTGAAATATAATAGATTGAAAAGAGTATGGTTTAATTGACTATACATTTTTAGTATGAAATGATAGGATATTGCGGCCCTACCGCGAAAAACGAAATTCGTAAACTTCGAGGATTTGTCTCTCTCACTCTAATGAAGCCTTCGTTTGAGTGACAGAGAAAAATCCTCGAAATTTACGAATTTCGATTTTCGCGGTAGTAGGCCTGAGCGTTAGCGATCGGTATAAGCTACGAACTTATCAGGCATAGCCACAACCCATTCTGCAATCGTATACGATAAGCGATTAAGTAATAAATGTAGGAGAATAACAGGTTCCAACGAAAAGTCACATTTCATTTCGTTACATTATTATGGTCACGTGACTTATCGCTTATCGTATCCGATTGCAGAACGGGATCTTGGGGCTATACCAGAATGCTTAGCCAAGTTGCCAATCGCTAACGCTTAGTAGCGTATCGTAGTTTTCCCTCTCTGTCACTCTTTCATATTAGTGCGACAAAGATAGTTAGCTGCCTTTCGTTTACGATTGACTATTAAGCGCTAGCGATTGGCAACTTGTCTAAGCACCCAGGGATAGTTTTGATCGCAAACAAATTCTGGGTCTACAAAAACTTTCATAACTGATCAAAATCGAAAGTTCCAGAAACAAAAGAACGATTATTAATAAAAACAAGAGCTAAACAAAATCAACAGCGATAAGTCAGCGGACAGTCAGCATCCATTATAATAGAACTGCGAGCGCACAAATCGATTTACTGGCCAGTGTGCGCTGAGCTTTATCCTTATGCTAGGGGCATACCTGTAACAATGAAAACGTCATTTTTTATAATATAAACTATGAATAACATTACAGGGTTTTTTTGTTCATCGGCCAAAAAGAGGTAAATTTAGAGGTCAAATTGATTAATTTTTACTATGGGACCGTCATCCCATCCGAGAAAAAAACATCTTTCCATATAAACAGCGAGAAATGTTTGATAAATTAAAATCCAATTATTCAGTATTTTACACTTTTATTTAATATCCTTGTTAAAGTAGTACTTTTCGAATTCTTCATCTCTGCTTTCTTCTTTTTTTTTGTTTTAAACCAGTACCTACGTCATCCAATCGCATTATTCCTATATTTTTAATTATAAAGACTACTTTACACGATGGTAAATTAATATTCAAAGACAGCAAATATTAAGACTCGTGTACACAATGTTTTCTTACATTAGAACTGAAGTTTGTTATTTTATATTATGAAATCATCACAAATGTATGGAACATCACATTTTTTTTCTTATCAGAATAAACCCTCTAACGAGCTCCGGAAGAGGACCCTCTTAATGGGTCGAAACATGTCGAGCAATCATCGACTTAAATACGCGAGTAACCCGGTTCGATAATATTTTAAGGGCATTTTTCCGAGCGTTTCAACCGCCGTGACTTCGGTGGCAATATTATTATCCGATTTCCGTGGATTCTTGGATATATCATTTTTTTTTTAGGTATATTCGTAGTTGTCAACTATGTCTAGATAGATAGATAGATAGATAGATAGATAAACACTTTATTCATTCCCACAACATACATGGTGATTATAAATTACAAACAGTGATTTGGCATGCAGCTTAAAATTAAATAAAAACTATAGTTATTACAAGAAAATAAGAAAGAACAACCATGTGTCGTGGCAGAGAATTGGCGCTGGCTCAGCATGGAGATGCGGCAAGCTACATCGCTGATATTCTGCCAGGACCTTATATATATAAAAAATGTCAACGAATATATCCAAAAATTCTTGCACCTCTCACGGGATTCGTGTGATAAGGCTGCCACCAAACCCCCTTATTCATAAACGTCTGCTAACGTGCTAACTTAACAAGCCGCTAATAATCGTTTGTCCCTTTCGGTCTTAATAATTTAGGATTTAATTATTAGTTTGTTAAAGTCATGACATTCAATTACGATAATTTACGCTTGGAGACCTTGTACATCTCCAAACATGCATTATATAATGTTATTATTATATACCTATTCGGAGAGAAACCTTACTTCTCTATAAATTATTACTTATAAATGTTGTGACTTTTAGAGACTTTACATCTCTTGTTATTATTATTATATTTCAATTTGTTTAAAATCAATTTTATGTTTTTTTTTTTAATGCATGTTAGTTGTAAGACGTACCATCATTGTTTGAAAAAATAATTCCCCGCCAAGTTTCTTACCGGTTCTTCTTGGGTCAGCGGTGTAGGGTTCGAACCGGAAGTAGTTTTCATATCTAGACGATTCAAAAGAGTTTGTTGCTATTCCAATTTGAATAAAGAATTATTTGACTTTGACTTTGACTTTGACTAACAATGTGTCCATAAGAGCAAAAGGGACAAACAATTATTAGCGGCTTGTTAAGTTAGCAGACGTTTATGAATAAGGGGGAAAGTCACGGCGGTTGAAACGCTCGGAGAAATGCCCTAATAATATGTTTGAGTATAATTCTAAAAGCATTGTTAACTTCAATTTCTAATTCCCAGCTCAAGTTATACTAGCCGAGTGAAATTTTAAAACCGAAGTCAAAGGTTAAGCATTATCTTATGTTAATGCATAGTCCAACGGCATAAATCAATTATGCGCGCGACCCGGAGGTCAGCCGGTTCGGTTCCCGAGCTTTTACACCTATTAGTGTTATGTAAGTGCAATACATTTGTAATGGAGTTGCCTATTGTTTTTATTAACTGACTTCAAAAAAGGAGACTTCAATTCGACTGTTATTTTGTTTGAATGTTAATCCATCCTGAAATCTTTTTTTTTTATCAAATTTTCGGTTACTTATAACTCTACGAACAAATAAAATATGGAAGCCGCACGCCATACTAAATTGCCTTTCAAAAACGGTCCTGAATTTTAGTTGACAAGTGTCACCCCCTCTTCAATGCATCACGGCAATGAATTTGATTGTCAACCTATAAAAACTTAAAGCGCCATTTAAAATAGTTGTGATTGGTCTAACAATGTTTTGATTGGCGATATTCAATAAACATTTGTCAAAGATGTTGCGCCAAAATATGCGCTGTGTCACGAAAAGCGCTTTGTCCTGCCCATCTTGGCACAATTGAAAAATTGGTTTTGGGGGCATTTTTGAGCTGGCGTTAGACGTCCATGTTATATTTGGTCGCAGGTATAACTCCTAGATGGATATCATGTGTAATTTTGCATAAAACAAGCAACATAATGAAGGAGCGCCGAAAATAATGTAATGAACCCAAAAAAATATCTGTTACCATGGAAACAAAGAACATGAATTGGAGATTGCCTTACCGTATTAAATTAGTAGTAAAAGTACTTTGTTTCTATACTAGGTGGGTCAAAATTATTGTCGTTGTCTTATTTTGTGTCCCTAAACGTGACACAGTTGTGATTTTTGTATGAGATGATGTTTTGTTTTCAATTTCTGATGTAAAGATTAAAAAATAGCGTGAAAATGAAATACAAGTGTACCGGATTTTTTATATACTGAGTCGAAACAGCAACTAAAAGCGTGACAGAGTGGTATGAAACAAGACAACGAAAATAATTTTACCCAGGTAATTGATTAGTTGTGAGATTTCTAAAACTCAATCTTCAATTGTAAAGGTACATTTATATCAGACGAGCATTCGCTCATTCTATCCCCCACTCTACGAAATTCGTTCGTTATACAAAACGTGATTCGTCGAAATTCGTTGATTTCGTAGAGTGGGGGATAGAATGAGCGAATGCTCGTTTGATCTAAATACACCTTTATAATGTAGGCCAACGGCCTTTTAACCTTTCAACAGTCATGTTAACACCGAATTTATTAATAATCATGCTGAATTTACAAAAAAGCATGACTGCGCAGTACAGTCGGTTACGATTAAGCTTCCTATTGTAGTAAAGCTTAGATTTTTAGCTACTGTAATCATCACCATCATCATAAACTTAGAGTTAATTCTTGTCGCTGGAGTATTTTCCAGCCCTCTTTATCCAGTGCTGGAACTTTGACTGTTTGATACGACATAACCTTCGCTCTTGACCGGAATGAATAGATTACTCGTATACAAACGATACTCTTCCTGCAGTGTTATTCACTAAGTAAGCCGCCTTGCTATCAGCGCTGTGTCAGCGCTGCGGCAGCGTCGAGCCTAAAAATGGTATTCACTAATGCACTTTAAACGACACTAGCGCTCGGCGACGAATGCGGCGTGAGCTGGAACTACACTGCGTCGAGAGTTACCGCCTACAGTTCGACGACAAGCTGTTCTACGTTAGTGAATACCGTTTTTCGCAGCGCTGCGCTCGACGTCAAAGTGAAGGCTGTCTCGTCGTCGAGCTCGTTGATGAACGCAGCGTCGAATGTATGAATAAGAGAATAGCATAGCAAGAGTATGTGTGGCTGCTCACGCGTTCTCGCTACTGCAGCTGTGGCCGGACATCCCACGATGGTGGGATGGTCCACAGAACAAAAAATAAGGTAGAAGCGGCTTATACCCCGATTCTCGAGAGAACCGATGTCGCCACACTCACACTGGCGCAAACATACACACAGAAGTATCTGAAAGCTTATTGGTTATAAAATCTTATACAAAAATAAACTTTATTTCGAATGCGACAAAAGCAAAATTATACTACTCGTTTTATTACTTACGACGTTTCGCTTGCTACTACTAACTTGCAAAGAGAGTGTTGCCATCTAGCGTCGAGTAGCATAAGTCTGTTTATAACTAATAGTACATTGTGCATCAAGGGAGGTAAGTACGGAATTACTAACGAGAGTGTTAGAAGCCCGACGCCGTTAGGCGGAGGGCTTTTATGACTCGAGTTAGTATTCCGCTTACC
>JALPQI010027742.1:0-15178 GCA_025490895.1 Thaumatotibia leucotreta | reverse complement strand
CCCGGAACTACTTTCTATGCATTCTGCTCGTACTCACGTATTGGTGCGAGCAAGAGGGATAGAACGTGTTCGCATTAAACTGACGGTGGCATCTCAAGGTAAGTACAGTCACCATCAAATATATAGGAGCGGTCAGGGTGCTCAAATACTTCTGAACATGCATCCTAACGGTGCATTTAGTGTGGGAGCTCGGCCAATGAGACCGCATCACAGTGTTTCGAATTTTGAATTTGAAGAATGTAATTGGTCAATTTTGCACAGCTGCGCTCCGTTCCGAGTCAGTGGAACCGCACCCTTAGACCAAACGAGCATTCGCTCATTCTGTCCCCCATTCTACAAAATTCGTTCGTAAGTTCGTAACAGAAAACGTGATTCGTCGAAATTCGTGGAAGTGGGGGATAGAATGAGCGAATGCTCGTTTGGTCTAAATGCACGTTAACGCTATGACAATAGAGGTCTTTTTAGATGATTGTGAGCTTGGCCCGATATAATTTGATGGCGATGGTACACTGCAGCCGTACCACGAATTGACAGGATAGTTTAGACGTTACGACATTGTGGGATTATCCGCATTGTAAAAAAGTAACACCAAAATCAATTTGTTTAATTATAAAACAAATTGATGTTTTCTAATCATGAATTGATTACAGCGCCCTCTATAGCAAATTCAAAGCAACGGAGAGTTGTCGAATTTGCGGACGATTGTGGTAGACACACGTCTTTGAGTGATTTAAGATTGTAGTACCTTCGAAACATTAAGTACAGACTAGGTCGCTAGTGATTAGTTTCACAATACCATTGACTAAATTCGCTGTGATTCACGGAAGGTCGTCTGCTGGTGTAATTGGAAGCACGTTGGACCGGCAATCCAGGGGAAGCGGGTTCGAGTCCCGTGACATCCAGAGCCTTTTGCAGCTGATTTTTTCTATGATAAGCACATCTGTTACGACATTGTGGGTTTAGACGTTAGTGTTTACTGGATAGGTACGTCAAATGGGGTTCTGCCTTTTCTCCGAACTTTTTTAGTCCGAATTTCATTTGCCAACCAACATTACGCCGATGGTTCACTTTGACAACCAACAATTAGCAAATTTTTGTATGACAACGTTTCATTTGGCAGAATTATTATAAAAGGGATTATTGGAATGACACAATGCCTTTAGTATACTGATCATTTGTCAAACCTTTCACTAGGCCTAACAACTATTACACGAATAACGTTTCACCAGTGTTTGAACTAAGAATACACATTTAAACCGATCTTTAAAAATATGATTGCTCATGTACTTGTCTTAGACAACTATGAAGCTAATTAGTTAAAAAGAACCATAGCCAAAAAATATATGCAGATTTCTGACTCCTCTAAGAAACTAAGTACCAGCACTTTACCTGCTGTTGTGTTGTTAAAAATACCGTTAAAAACATTTCACAGAATCCTGTTAGGTACGACGACGAGCGAAGCGAGGAGGAGTGTTAGGTGAAACCGCGACCATACAGCGCACGAGCCGAGCGAGCGAAGCGAGCGTGCCGAGGTAGCGGCCGGCGAGTGCCAGAACCAACTCTTTTGTTATTCCCTCGGCATTGCGTTCCCTCATCAGTTTCAGCTAAATTACTATTTAGAACCCGACTTTTAATTGTTTATAACATTAATATAAAACCCCGTATAAGCTGTGATTAAAAAAAAATAAACATACCTAGGTATACAAATTTGCCCCAAACTATACCCAAAAACATTGGTAATTATTTATTTAACTAAATGCCAGCTAAACCATAAACCACATGAAAATATGTATTATAAAAAGTTTCAATTAAAAACCAAGCCCAAAGATAGAATTGCCATCCATTTAGTTGGGAAATGAAACGATTTCCTAAGATTCAATTGGAACATGATCTTTCGGCGAAATGACTTTATGCGAAAAATTGGTTGCGATCACAAAGTACCCAAATAAAATAATCTCTGTTGCGATGTAATTAAAAAACACAAAATTATAATGCCGTTGAAATTCTTTCGTTCTTATCGGCTGCATTGATATGTGTGTTTGTTGGAAAGGGACAGGATAATCCGGAAAGAGCTGGCTATGGTTTTATTTTACTTGGAATTGAAACAACACAATGACATTATCATCATCGTCATCATGTCAGCCAAAAATCGTCCACTGCCTAAGCTTCCCCCAAAGATTGTCACAATGACCAGTCCTGCGCCACCCGCATCCGACAATATACGTCGTTTAAAATAATAGGCCAACATAGTCGTTAACCATGACAAAGAAGTTATGTATTATGTACCTAGTATACGTACAAAGATGCATGTCGATGTCTTCCTTATGGTTGGGCAATGAAGGTCATAATCCCTTAAAAAAAATTCCAAAAAAATTTAAATGATTTTTTTTATATTTACAAAGAAATCATTCGTGGTTAAACGTGCAAACTTGTAAATATAAAAACTATGTGAAGTACTTGAAGATAAACTGTATAATATGCAATAATATACGCCATATGTGAAAGAGACGCATAAGATAAGTTTTGACGACTGTTTGTTACTTTACGGATACGGAACTCATTTGAACAATATACAACGCTCCGGCTCCGTCAACAATATACAGTAGGTCATAATTAATAGCGCAGAACAGTCTAGACGCCCACCGATTCGCAACATAAACCAGTAACCTTAATAACCCATAAAAACGTGCCAAAAGGTACTAAGACAGTGTCATTATCAGGATAGAGTCGCATTGTGTCCGAAGCGGGCACACAATGGGAACCCAACAATGGACTCAAGACAATGCCCAACTTTTCGCGGCCTTGCCCGATCAACTCGATAGCAGTAGGGAGAGCGGGGTTAAAAGAGACGATTTCTGTGGAATAGAAAATTGAGATACGAAAAACCAGTATCATATTGCGGATATTTTGACGTTTCATGGCGTCCCCGCCACTTTAAAAAAGTAGGTAACTTGACTAAAGCAGTTACTCGTTTTGCTATTCAGATAACCTCCTGTGACTATTTTTAGAACAAAAGATACTAGTTTGTATTAGCAAAAATGAAATAGCACATAATTAATTTATAGCTATTGATATTTCTTTATAATTTCATCATACTGTGCATCACGAGGCATTTATTTATGAAATGTAATGATACTAATCGAGTGTTGATGAATTTATTTAATATCGTAAGAAAGTCACTACTTAGGTACCTAGGCAAGGCCGCGAAAAGTTGGGCATTGTCTTGAGTCCATTGTTGGGTTCCCATTGTGTGCCCGCTTCGGACACAATGCGACTCTATCCTGATAATGACACTGTCTTAGTACCTTTTGGCACGTTTTTATGGGTTATTAAGGTTACTGGTTTATGTTGCGAATCGGTGGGCGTCTAGACTGTTCTGCGCTATTAATTATGAGCTACTGTATATTGTTGACGGAGCCGGAGCGTTGTATATTGTTCAAATGAGTTCCGTATCCGTAAAGTAACAAACAGTCGTCAAAACTTATCTTATGCGTCTCTTTCACATATGGCGTATATTATTGCATATTATACAGTTTATCTTCAAGTACTTCACATAGTTTTTATATTTACAAGTTTGCACGTTTAACCACGAATGATTTCTTTGTAAATATAAAAAAAATCATTTAAATTTTTTTGGAATTTTTTTTAAGGGATTATGACCTTCATTGCCCAACCATAAGGAAGACATCGACATGCATCTTTGTACGTATACTAGGTACATAATACATAACTTCTTTGTCATGGTTAACGACTATGTTGGCCTATTATTTTAAACGACGTATATTGTCGGATGCGGGTGGCGCAGGACTGGTCATTGTGACAATCTTTGGGGGAGGCTTAGGCAGTGGACGATTTTTGGCTGACATGATGACGATGATGATAATGTCATTGTGTTGTTTCAATTCCAAGTAAAATAAAACCATAGCCAGCTCTTTCCGGATTATCCTGTCCCTTTCCAACAAACACACATATCAATGCAGCCGATAAGAACGAAAGAATTTCAACGGCATTATAATTTTGTGAGACGTTTATGATAATGAATAACGCTATAAGAAGCTTTCATGAAATTAATTTCGTGTGCGAGCTATTTCCGGTAATCTTTGATCGCATTATTAATTAAATGGAAGCAAAGCCTTTAAGGTCGAATCCATTTACATAGTTTTGTTGCTGTGTGACCGACAGCCGATCGATACACGTGTAACGCTTTTGTTTTAAAATAATACTTGTACTGACTACAGTATCGAGAATTCGCAAAATCGTTTTCGGGCATCTGTCTTTGTCACTCCAACGAAGGCATCATCGCGGTGATAGAGACAGATGCACGAAATGTACGTTTTACAATCTTCGCGATAGGCCCTCAGTACCTATACGTCGCTCTCTCCTACTCGTTAGCTGATGTTCGTCGATTCTATCATATATCGGGTATAAATGGATACTTTAAGGATTATTACCTCCCAGCTGTTCGATTTCCACATTTGACCCCCTTTCAGATTGGCCTGAGTACACGCCATCCAAATCTATCGGACGTTCAATAGCTCCGCTAAACACTCAGTTTTTACACTAGCTACAACGTTTACGCCGCGGCCACGACATCGGTCTAAGGCGACCGGTTTAGCGGAAAACGTATGGTGCTCCCTCTCGTACCCATATCGGCATCCCGCTCCAACTCATGGATTCGCTCGCCGCTGGTCGCCTTAGACCAATGTCGTGGCCGCGCCGTTAGGATAGCGTTTAACTGAGTAAATATGGCTATGCGGTATGGAATCAGGGCGGGTGGGATTAGTTCTGTTTATATCATAATATGAATAATAAAATACAGAGAACCTACGTCATGTGACGTCACTTATTCCTCGCTCTCAGCTCGGCCACAGGAGCATACGAGTACACAGTTAAGCACCAAGTGTAATGCCGCGGCCACGACATTGGTCTAAGGCGACCGGCTTAGCGGAAAATCATACGTTTGAGAAGGAGTACCCATATCGGCATCCAGCACCAACTCATGGATTCCCTCGCCGCTGGTCGCCTTAGACCAATGTCGTGGCGGGCCCTAAGTTCTGAGGAGACGCTCAAGCTTTAACGCTTGACGCACTGTATTACGCTCCGCTGGACGTGTCACTCGATGCTGGACACTCAGGCCTTAGTCTAAGGCCTAAGTAGACCGAGTGGGGCGTCCATGTTAAGCAAATGCAAACGAATACGCGTGGCCTGAGTACACGCTGTCAAAATCCCTTGGACGCTCGACGCGCCGCTCGACAATTGCCACTCAGGCCTAAAGGCTTGGCCACGACATTGGTCTAAAGCGACCGGCTGCGAGTGAATGAATAAGTTGGACCGAGATGCCGATATGCGAACTCCCTCTCGCATGTAAAGTTTTCCGCTAAGCCGGTCGCCTTTTGCCGCGGCCACGACATTGGTCTAAGGCGACCGGCTTAGCGGAAAACCATACGTGCGAGAGTACCCATATCGGCATACCACTCCAACTGATGGATTCGCTCGCCGCTGGTCGCCTTAGACCAATGTCGTGGCCGGGTCTTTAGACCAATGTCGTGGCCGGCTCTTTACGCTTAGTACGCCTGTAGATTGTATTCAAAGTGATGTTCCACTTGTGAGCAAGAGACGAACTGTTTTACCGCCACTTTGGAGCCTGTTAATTACAAAGTCCAATGTGGTGTTACTTCGTCCGTATAATGACTGAACAGGACACTTGTTCCTATAGCCTGTGAGTGCACCGCTTCATTTATTAACATAACTGCTTAATCCTATGGTTAAATCAAATAATTGAACAAAGCAAGGGTCAAAATTCATTAAGAATAACAGAATGACAATTTTTTTTTTTTTATAAAAAATGTTTGGTTAGGTGATTTGGTTGTTTTTCTTTGGTATATGACATCTAATATTTTTTAAATAAATTAATTTTGAAAGGCTTAATCTCGTAAACTATTGGGTCTATAGAGAATTTTGGTATCATATTATAACAAATTTAGTCTAAATTTAGGCTAAGACCGAGTGGCCGAGGGGTGCAGGCATCAGCCGCGAAAGCTGAGCACGTGGGTTCGATCCCCACCTCGGACGTTAGGTGATCTTGGTTGTTTTTTTTTTTGTATATGACATCAAATATTTATTTTAGTCTATTTCAAAAACGTCTAAAGAAATAGTTTTTCAAAAACTAGGTTTATAATCGACAAATTTGAAAAAAGGGGGTTTTAAATTTTTGATAAAGTTATGTTCAGGCGTGAGGAACGTTATGCGGAGTTGCGGACATTAGGCCAATATCATAAAGAAGTTTTCAAAAAATTAGAACTACCGGTTTTCTGCAAACTACAAATGTACAAAGTTACTGTATTATTACTTCTATGTGTGTTACGTGTATTTTTGTCTATCTTTTGCTTCCTATACGCAACTCCTTTGCTCAAAGGTTAACTGGAAGAGATCCCTTACAGGGATAAATTCGCCTTTGTACCTGTCTAATTTACTGTTGATATGTGTATTTTTACATGTGTTTTGTTTACAATAAAGAATTTACATACAGACATACACATTTCTACCATAAATTCAAATTCACAAACTCTCGTTAAGTGATGTATTCGTCTAATAAATTGTTACATATTACGACTCCAGTCAATTTATAAACCTACTATACTAGGAATCTCGAAATGAATCGAGACATCTGAGACATTTGTGAATTAGGTCGCTGTCCGATTCCCTGTCGAGCCATACATAGTCAATGCGGTCATTGGGGCTTTTAGCTGATGAAAACACGGCTCCTTAATCATTGCGAGGGTTAATGCTTCTATGGAAGTATGTGGTGGATAGTCAAAGGTCACTGCTGTTTGAACTGCCTGTTTAGAGATTCTATGAGTTTCTTTATTACAAGTTTTCATTTACGTAGTCTCACCTGCCGAGAATCTGGGCTAACTTCCCGATCGACGACATATTTACACAAATTCTCCTAAATAACTTTTTTTAACAACAACGACACGACTCACGAGGCCGCTGCTGCCTTAAAAGGCAGGATCGCCATGTACGGACAGCGTTAGAGAAACAACAAGCTTCTTTGAATATAAATATGATTTATTCTGAATTATTGTACATGTACAAGGTATACACAGTTATATAGATTAGATATTGCTTACGCACTACTACTTAAGTACATACTACACCACATGACTTAGGCTTTATGTTATAGGGAGCGTTAAAGCGATCGAACAGCCGGTAGGTTGGATACCTTTTTTGTTTTAAATGGGCTTACTCATGGCCACAGACTAGCCAGGGACGTGGCCTACGATCACCTAGGGAAAATCCAGGACCCACAAAGATACGATAACCTCCTAAATAACATGTATAAAACGTTGATGGCACTAACGTTTGAACAGTTTCACATATCTGGTCTGATGATGGATTAAGATGGTGGCTAGAGAAGTCAGGACCTTGGGAACGAACATCTATCAAGTTTGGGTTCAGTAGACTCATCTTAATGAGTATTGATTTCTAAGAAACATCCCAAAGGTAACAAGTGTTCATAGCGTAATATAAATAGTACCTAGAACCACTTTTGGATATTAAAAAAGCTGAACGTTAGGTACTCCATAAAATACACACAATTTTGATTAAACTCCTACTTCCTCCTTCCCCATCTAATCCATAACAACTACAAAAAATATCCTCACTCAAACCATATGAATGTTTAATAAGCACACCGCTCTAGCTTTTCATTTCCACGCTTGCCAGATACATGCAACATGCATGCCACTACACACTACAATGTACATAAAGAAGATGATTTTCCCAGCTTCATTATTTCCTCTGGCAACATTACAACCCTACCTTTTTTTAAAAATGGAACGTTCCTTTCTTTCCCCCGACAAAGACTGGCTGACAGCAAGCTTTTTGCTAATGAAACTTTTTGGTCGCATCCTACAATGCCAATTCGATAATGAATCTAGAAAAACTTGTAGAGGCGTTTCCTTTGACAAAAGTTTTCCTAGTTCTCGTTCGGAAATTGAAATAGATTTTGTTTTCTTTCAACTTCTAATTAGGGAGATAAATTGGCAGAACGATTATTAAGTTATGTCTGGACGAAAAGTTGAGAACTTTAGGATTTTACTTTTAAGTACGTGTAGGTACCAGTTCCGTTAGGCACTGTGGTCTAGACTTAGTTTACTTGCTTGCAGTGGGACCAATGCCTTAGAAACTAGATACTAATCGTAATCGTCAACTGTAAAGAACTTCGTGTAAAATGACCTCAAAAGATCTAAAAATCTATTGAGATAATTTTACACAAAGTTCGTTACAGTTGACGATTATTATCTAGTACTAAGGCACTAGTATCTAGTATCCAAAAGTCTATTTAGATCACTTTACACAAAGTTCGTTACAGTTGACCATGGTTTGATTTTCGACATTTGAGTTTCTAGCTGGCGTCTATTTCAACTTATCAACTGCCTAAATTGCTGGACAACAAATGTACGAAGACCTATCAGTGCGGTGAATTACTAGATTTATAAATTTTATAATCATCTTTATGGCAATCTGCAATTGATACATTACTGTACTCACCACGATAATTTTTATAGAGCTAATAACGTCATTCTATCTTTTCCATTTCAGTTGGTAGAGACTAAAGTTTGTTTTATAACTATTTATCTTTTTTTGTCTCAGTTCTTAGCTTTCCTAACAGATTTTTCGTTTGACAAAGGTACAAGACAAACACCGAATCGCTAAACTGAAGTGGCAGTGGGCGGGGCACATTGCGCGTAGAACCGATGGCCGTTGGGGCGGGAAGGTTCTTGAGTGGCGGCCACGTACCGGAAGGCGTAACGTGGGTAGGCCCCCCCACAAGGTAGACCGATGACCTGGTGAAGGTCGCAGGAGTCCGCTGGATGCGGGTGGCGCAGGACCGGTCATTGTGGCAATTTTTGGGGGAGGTCTATGTTCAGCAGTGGACGTCTTTCGGCTGATATGATGATGATGATGATGACAAGACAAACTGTCCTGAACTAAATGGATAAATTTTGGTACTTACATTAAGTTGACGGCTATGTGATTGTTCAATTCATAGTTAACATTTATCAGATAGAGATGTTAGCAAAATCCTTTTTTAACCGACTTCGAACAAGGATGAAGTGTTCAATTTGACTGATTTTTTGTAAACAATATTTTCTTCGGTTACCGCGAGGATTACACATGAAATAAAACTATGAAAACGGATAAACTCGCGTATATTAACTAATTTTAACTTCATTCCGACGTTTCGAACACTTTACAGGTCTGCGGATGACTGACAATTGAGGAAATTTGATAGATCTAAGTACCTACATCAAATTAAGAAAGAAACGTCGGAATGAAGTTAAAATTAGTTAATATACGTGAGTTTATCCGTTTTCATAGTTTTATTTCATGATTTTTTGTACACATGTTACCGTATACTGGGGTTACATTGATCAATTTTAAAGTTTAAACTTCAATATCTTCTAAAATTAGGCGTAAAAAAATTCAAAAATAAAATAGTAACATCAACTTTTTGTTATCTTTCTGGGTAAAAAAATTTTAAACGATTCTTTAAAAATGTATGAAGATAGAAAAATAAAACGTTGTGATCAAAGTTAAACTGACATTGGGGTTACTTTGATACCTTATGTTTTTTTAGGGTAATTGAATGTAAACCCTTACAGGAGTAATTTCTCCTAAGAAAATAAATAAATCCGTTCGCAGTATCAAAAGTTACAACAATTTTACGTCGTTTTGGGGTTATTTTGATCAAATATTTGTGATCAAAGTAACCCCGAAATATAATTATAAAACTCCAGTATTCAACTTTATTAAAAACAAAAATCAAACATTGAAGAGAGAACAATCTTCTTATAAAATAAACAGTCAAATGAATAGACATACCATTACCAACTATACGTAAGGTTCTGATCAATGTGACCCCATGTAGGTGATCAAAGACACCCCATTGAATAAAAACAATTGTTATAAGTACTTAGTTTGAATTGAAGACCCCAAAACGTTATATTTGTATACCTAAACACACTTGTGACAAGTTAATTGTGATTAAGCAGCGTTTACCTCACTACTCTTATTGTTAGTTTAGAAGTTATTTTATACACGAAAAATAGCAGAAAGTATACGTAAATATAAACACGTGATACGCTATTCTAACGACCATACTCGTTTAAAGTGTCTAAACAAATAATGAGGATAACTATCGTTCTTGCCAGACTTAAAAAAATATGTATACGGATGCGTTTGGTAACGGAAGATATTGGCGATTAAAAAATAAAATAAGTTTTTATCAATGTAACCCCAAAGTTCAAAGTAACCCCAGTTTACGGTACTCGAAATCTCCCAAAATCGATATTCAATTTTTTTAAAGATGAGATGAGATGGTCCCGTTGGCACCATATCGGGGTCTGGTGATGGGATCTTAGCAAAATTGGCTTAAGTCAGTATTAGCTCCAAGTCAAAATTGTCATTTAGTCCTATCCCCCCATAATTACGAGTAGGTTAGTGTTATCTGTATTCTGCTGGCGTCATAAGGGGAGCCGTCACATAACTGGGGCGTTCGTTCATATTAACGTTGCACTATCATGCCTAATAAATAACGGTTGTGGCGTCGGTTGGCGTGCGGCGTGCGGCGTTTGGCGTGTGTACTGTTTGTTATCTGCTCATTACTTTAGCACCGTTGCAATGGGCATGGAAAACGAGAGTTTAACAAAGTGCCATTTTGGACGTTACCTACATGTCATGAGTTTTGCTTCATTAAAACGAGATCAATTTAGTTTGCATAATTTACATTATTTTCTTGCTTATGTGTGCGTATTTTTTTAGGTCCTCTGGCAATATATGGCTTTTTTATTTTACTCACTCTTAAAACTGTCGTGGCCTTGGAAGCTAAATACATTTTTCTCAAACATGCAATGAAATGTTGTAGTTACGTGCCTAAAAAGTGGCCGGGAAGTACCTCGTTGCCGGCCTCCTCTTTTTTAATTGACTTATAGATTTTATTTGACATAGGGTTGTGACCTGGCATCTTGGCTTTTAGCCAATCATTATCTGTAAGTAATATTAGTATAAAAAAAAAATATTGGCAAATTTTTGCAGTTATAATTAGGTATTTAAATTATATCATTTAAAATAAATGTACAATAAACACTCAAAATAATATTTAAAAAGCAGTATTATACGGCGCAATCCGTCGGCCCCGATCACAGCATGCGATTAATTGGACCCGACCGACCGCGTCGTCTAATACAGCTTTTTTTAATTAAAAATTTGCAACATTCAAACAGGTCAATCTTAAATAAAAAATGAGGTGTCGGTGTCGTATTTGACTTTTGTTGTGTTTCAAAGACTTAGTTTTGTAGTTGACTTATAATTTCTTAGAAAGAAGATACATTTTTTTGTTTCATTTCATTGCATGTTTGAGAAAAGCATTATACATACCTCGGCCATGAAGTGACGGGTTGACGGGTCTACATATATTCGGCCGGCAACCAGTCACTTCCCGGCCTCGGTAGTAATGTACTATTATTTAATAAATCTTTTAAACTTCTAAGTAATCGCTTTACTTCATATAAATGAACACCAAATTAATAAAAAAATAAAACCGACCTCAGCCTATTTCTTTCTCCAAGTTCCTATCATCATCACTAGTAGGCCCGTTCGATTTTTTTTAATTGGTTCCTTCACGATTCTTGGAGATACATGCATAGATACAGAAAAATCGGTCGAATTGAGAACCTTCTTAAAAAAACACAACATTTTGCATAAAGACGTGTCAAAATCAAACAGCAGCAAACTCAATAGGTACGTAAATACATAGACAGGTCATTGAACTTATAGCTTCGTAGCTAACGTAGCCGTAGCCCGCTACGCCGTGATCGTAGCAACAGCTACGGATCATTGAAAGGAAGATTTGCATCATTGCTTTTAATAACTTTGGCAACGAATTTTATAGCTTCAATAGTCGAATTGTAGTTAGAGTTTATATTACTTACTCGATATCACAAATATTAAGGCTAAGTAATAGATAACGTAATATATATATATATATAATAATAGGTTGGTTAAAAGAGCAGTAGCCATAAAGTTTGTATACAAGTAAGTATTAGCGCTAAACGTGTGAGTTACTGTTTTTCTATTTTATTACCATCTTTTGTAGGAGTACTTTAATGTTTTGATAGTGCAAAAAGTCTCAAAAAGTTTGTACATTATAATTATACAGTACATATAAAAATTGGTAGGCTGGTAGAACCAATGATGCCGAGCAAAATCCACCATATTTCCCAAAATGTCCCAGAAAATTGATATGGAAGTTTCCAGTTACCAGATTCCTAAACATTTTTGGTAACAAAAGAGGAATGATTCGTACAAACATTTTGGGATATTTTGGGAAATGCTGTGGATCATCATCGACTCTACCAACCTATCAATTTTGATTAATATCGAAAACGTGTTCTAAATGTACAATTTTTGAGAAATGCTCAGTAATGATCATGTGACACCCTTGTTGAATACGGTAGCTTTGCTTATTTGCAACCGTAGTAAAACAGCTTATATAACAGTCTGGGCAATTAGTAGAAGCAATTAACCCGTCGAGCGCCGTGTCGGCCGGCGCCGTGACACCGCCATTTGTGATTGCGATGCATTAAGGGGGTTAACAATCCGATATACCTACAACTAAGGCTAGATTCACACGTAGTATTTTTTCCCGTATACCGTATTCGAGATTTTCTCGAACGTTGTAGTGACAATAGACTTTGTGTAGTACCGTTCACACGCATTCTCGAATACGGTATGCGGGATCTGTGTGAACGGTACTACACAAAGTATTTGTCCGGACTCCTGCGTCCTTCACCAGGTCATCAGTCCACCTTGTGGGGGGCCTACCCACGCTACGCCTTCCGGTACGTGGCCGTCACTCGGGAACCGAAAACCGAAACCTATAAATATATTACGATTTTCTTAGTATGTACTAAGAAGTCGTAAAATGCACTGGGACATAATTTGGAGCATTTTTATTTATATACACCTTATTTTGCCTTTACTGTACCATAATACAGGCTTTGCTTCCTTTGGGGGTTCATTTCTGTATTATGTTCTCTGAACACTTAGTTTTCTATTAGTAAATAGTCTCCAAATGTATACAAGCTTACCACAGATTAACGGCTAAGCGAAACTTATTCCAAAACTGCTTGCTATAATATGAAAAGCAGAGTATGACTAAAGTTATAATATGTATTCAAACCAAATTCAATAGCGGTAGAATTAACGTATCCCCTGTCACCCAATAGGGGCAAGTAGGGTAAAATTGTATGAATAGATGACAGGCACAAATATACAGTACCGGCCAATAATATATCACATACAGGTTTTTTCAGTAGAACTTTTTTTATATTTGTAAGTGGTTTTCACACTTTACGACTATAGATAGTCTAGGCATAGGCATAGGCCTTTGTACTAGCGATGAAAAAACTTGGCATCATGTTGTGGTTTCTTCATTAAAAGTTTTTGCGTAAGGCATGGATTTCGCAGTATTTTTTTTTACTACAGCTATTTTGGCAATATGCCGTGTCTCCCATTGTAATTCACAATACTTAATTGCATTATTCATCATTAAACTGTGCTAAAGTACCAAAATAATATGCTATTTACATGCGTACATGTGCCGCTTCCTCTATACACGCTCATACAAAAAGTCACGAATGTGATATATTATTGGCCGGTACTGTATGCTACTTTTATATTAATATGTAACCCCGCATTTCAGCTAACGGTCACTATTACCTATTATTTATTCACATACGTTGACATGCATTTATTTAATTGTGTGTACGTACACAACCACCATGTATGGTGTCCTAATCTAATTCACAACACCGTCTAAGAAACATTTGGAGTACAAAATATATATATTTTTTTACATTCCACAGGTAAGACGTATTTATTTTCAAAACTAAAATTTATGTACCTACATAGATTAAATCTAACAAATCTACTTAACCTAACCTATGTCTAAGATTGGCCCTTGTGGCATTGTACCGAGGATGCTGGCAGCATTTCCTCGCTGTATCGCAATACTGATGCGTTGTGCGAGGAAGTCGCCAGCTCTAGTCTTCGGTCTTTAGTTACGTCAACCAGACGTCTCGCGATACAAAATATTGTCATATATAATATAATATGATATAATAATATTTTAGCCTATATAATGTCCCACTGCTGCTGGGCACAGGCCTCCTCTAATATATGAGAGGGATTGGGCTATAGTCCCCACGCTGGCCCTAAGCGGGTTGGGAACTTCACATACACCTTTGAATTTCTTCGCGGATGTATGCAGGTTTCCTCACGATGTTTTCCTTCACCGAAAGCTAATGGTAAATATCATCTGATATTCCGTACATAAGTTTCGGAAAAACTCATTCAAACCCACGACCTCCGGATTGAAAGTCAAACGTCTAAACCACTGAGCCACCACCGCTTCCATAATCATAATTGTCATAATCTTATTAAATTTTCCTTGGCATTACATTACCTATATAGGTACGAAATAGCCCAAATTCACCCCTTGCACAAACTGGAGCGAAACTTTGATTCATGTAACAGTTTGACTAATGAAAAGTTTAACCCCTATTGTGTGCGCTTGTGGGGTTTCATCGCAGATATTAATATGAACTGTAACTATAGAATACAGGGTGTAAGTCTATACGGGCGAAGCTCTTAACGGTTGTTAGTTTAGGACATAATGAATACATTTATTTAGATATATGTGTACAAAATAATTCAGCGCGCAATTTAGAGCAAAAATGTTAAACCTACTTAATAAATGTAAAAACGTACCTACAATAGAATTAGTAACTCTTGTTACGGTTTTATGGATTTACCCCTCAAGTTAAATGCTTGACAGCTAATATCAAAAACAGATGACATATCTGCCATATCAATATTGCATTACATACATTACTGCTCCGAAAATCTTAAAAAAAAATGTGGGGTCATAATTAAGAGTAATTAAAAAAATCTTGTGATCCATGATTACACTAATTAATCCCATGCCTACTTAATTATCGCCCGCATTAGATTTGGGCTTGTCCATTAATCATGTCATACTGTATAGGGGGAGTGGGGGGCCAAGAAAAATCACCAATTTTCACCATAGGGGAGTGGGGGTCATAAAAGT
>JALPQI010027740.1:0-23016 GCA_025490895.1 Thaumatotibia leucotreta | reverse complement strand
GAATTGACAACAAAGTAATATTGTTATCAAAATACAAATGTTGATAACATCAGGAAATGAAAACGTTAGCAAATAATTATAATCGGTATCGACATAGTTATTAATTTTATACTTTTTCCGCATCGTCGCCCGCCTTGGTCACCAGTGGTAGAACTGTGATCAGATTATTCTGGTCTACACAAACAAAAGTTAGTTTACCTGGTTTGTTTGGTTTGCCTGGTTGTCCTGGCTGTCCTGGTTGTCCTGGTTGTCCTGGTTGTCCTGGCTGTCCTGGCTGTCCTGGCTGTCCTGGTTGTCCTGGCTGGCCTGGCTGTCCTGGTTCATTTGGACCACCTGGTTGCTGCGGTTGCTGTGGTTGTTGTGGTTGCTGTGGTTGTTGTGGCTGCTGTGGTTGTTGCGGCTGCTGTGGTTGTTGCGGCTGCTGTGGTTGTTGCGGCTGTTGTGGTTGTTGCGGCTGTTGTGGTTGTTGTGGCTGGCTTGGCTGCCCTGGTTTGCCTGGTTTGCCAGGTTTGCCTGAGTTGACAACAAAGTAATATATTTATCAAATTACAAATGTTAATTACATCAGTTTGTGTAACAGTAAATGCCTCAATAAAAGAGTAGTTTAATTATTCAATTAACTTATTTATAGTATTTTTAATTACAAAATATGCAATGAGAATAAATAATAAGTATTTAACAAAATTCAAAAACGGCATCACGTACTAAAAGAGATTTGGTACGTATCATTCCCCTTTACCGCACAGGATTTATGTCCAACTCTTTCGCTCTTCAGGCCATTCGTCTCTGGAACGATCTCCCTCTAGTAATTCGTCAAGCGTAGAGCAAATTTTCTTTTAAACGCTAATTTCGTGAACATCTGCTTCGCGTACATCAAGGGTCATAGTGGGTGTTGTGGTTGTGCATGGGTACATTGTTTTTATTATTATGTTTTTTATGTATATATGTAAATATATGTATGTATTTTATACGATAAACAAAATATTACTTGTTTTGTGACTTTAATGTTTATTTCTCTGTTTAATTATTCCGCACCAAATGTAACTTTTCTGTTTGACCCAATGGTTGACTGGTAGAGAATGCCTTAAGGCATTAAGTCCGCCATTTGTACTTTTATTTTTTTGTAACTGTGCAATAAAGGTTAAATAAATAAATAAATTTGGTTATATAAACATCGGCCTGAAGTCTGCTCATTAGGTTTGCGAGCAGGGCGGGGGTAGCGATGTTTACTGACATAGTTATTAATTTTATACTTTTTCCGCACCGTCGCCCGCCATGCTCACCAGCGGTATAACTGTGATCAGATTATTCTGGTCTACACAAACAAAAGTTAGTTTACCTGGTTTGCCTGGTTTGTTTGGTTTTCCTGGTTGTCCTGGCTGTCCTGGTTGTCCTGGCTGTCCTGGCTGGCCTGGCTGGCCTGGTTCATTTGGACCACTTGGTTGCTGCGGTTGCTGTGGTTGTTGTGGCTGCTGTGGTTGTTGTGGCTGCTGTGGTTGTTGTGGCTGCTGTGGTTGTTGTGGCTGCTGTGGTTGTTGCGGCTGCTGTGGTTGTTGCGGCTGCTGTGGTTGTTGCGACTGTTGTGGCTGGCTTGGCTGCCCTGGTTTGCCTGGTTTGCCAGGTTTGCCTGAATTGACAACAAAGTAATATTGTTATCAAAATACAAATGTTGATAACATCAGGAAATGAAAACGTTAGCAAATAATTATAATCGGTATCGACATAGTTAATAATTTTATACTTTTTCCGCATCGTCGCCCGCCTTGGTCACCAGTGGTAGAACTGTGATCAGATTATTCTGGTCTACACAAACAAAAGTTAGTTTACCTGGTTTGCCTGGTTTGTTTGGTTTGCCTGGTTGTCCTGGCTGTCCTGGTTGTCCTGGCTGTCCTGGTTGTCCTGGCTGTCCTGGTTGTCCTGGCTGTCCTGGTTGGCCTGGCTGGCCTGGTTGTCCTGGTTCATTTGGACCACCTGGTTGCTGCGGTTGCTGTGGTTGTTGTGGCTGCTGTGGTTGTTGTGGCTGCTGTGGTTGTTGTGGTTGCTGTGGTTGTTGTGGCTGCTGTGGTTGTTGTGGTTGCTGTGGTTGTTGCGGCTGCTGTGGTTGTTGCGGCTGCTGTGGTTGTTGCGGCTGTTGTGGCTGGCTTGGCTGTCCTGGTTTGCCTGGTTTGCCGGGTTTGCCTAAATTGACAACAAAGTAATATTGTTATCAAAATACAAATGTTGATAATATCAGTTTGTATAAAAGTTTATGCCTCAATTAAATTCAATTTTTATTATCCGATTAACTTATTTTTAGTATCTTCAATTACAAAATTTGCGATAAGAATAAATAAGTATCTAACAAATTTCAGAAATTGCATCACGTACGGTCGAGGAATTTAATTTCCTACCCATTTCGTACCTTGTCATACTAGCTATAATATGACAGTCCTAGCTGCTTTCATATTGATTGTCACTGGGACAAGGTACGAAATGGGTAGTAAATTAAATTCCTCGACTGTATTAAAAGACATTTGATTACATATACAGGGGCCTGAAGTCGGCTCATTAGGTTTGCGAGCAGGGCGGGGATAGCGATGTTTACTGACATAGTTATTCATTTATCCATTCGTCTTGTACTGCTCCCGCCCGCCGCCCGCCTTACTCACCAGCGGTAGAACTGTGATCTGATTATTGTGGTCTACGCAATCAAAAGTTAGTTTACCTGGTTTGCCTGGTTGTCCCGGCTGTCCTGGTTGTCCTGGCTGTCCTGGTTGTCCTGGCTGTCCTGGTTGTCCTTGCTGTCCTGGTTGTCCTGGCTGTCCTGGTTGTCCTGGCTGTCCTGGTTGTCCTGGCTGGCCTGGCTGTCCTGGTTCATTTGGACCACCTGGTTGCTGCGGTTGTTGCGGCTGCTGTGGTTGTTGCGGCTGCTGTGGTTGTTGCGGCTGTTGTGGTTGTTGCGGCTGTTGTGGTTGTTGTGGCTGGCTTGGCTGCCCTGGTTTGCCTGGTTTGCCTGGTTTGCCAGGTTTGCCTGAGTTGACAACAAAGTAATATATTTATCAAATTACAAATGTTAATTACATCAGTTTGTGTAACAGTAAATGCCTCAATAAAAGAGTAGTTTAATTATTCAATTAACTTATTTATAGTATTTTTAATTACAAAATTTGCAATGAGAATAAATAATAAGTATTTAACAAAATTCAAAAACGGCATCACGTACTAAAAGAGATTTGGTACGTATCATTCCCCTTTACCGCACAGGATTTATGTCCAACTCTTTCGCTCTTCAGGCCATTCGTCTCTGGAACGATCTCCCTCTAGTAATTCGTCAAGCGTAGAGCAAATTTTCTTTTAAACGCAAATTACGTGAACATCTGCTTCGCGTACATCAAGGGTCATAGTGGGTGTTGTGGTTGTGCATGGGTACATTGTTTTTATTATTATGTTTTTTATGTATATATGTATATATATGTATGTATTTTATACGATAAACAAAATATTACTTGTTTTGTGACTTTAATGTTTATTTCTCTGTTTAATTGTTCCGCACCAAATGTAAGTTTTCTGTTTGACCCAATGGTTGACTGGTAGAGAATGCCTTAAGGCATTAAGTCCGCCATTTGTACTTTTAGTTTTTTGTAACTGTGCAATAAAGGTTAAATAAATAAATAAATTTGGTTATATAAACATCGGCCTGAAGTCGGCTCATTAGGTTTGCGAGCAGGGCGGGGGTAGCGATTTTTACTGACATAGTTATTAATTTTATACTTTTTCCGCACCGTCACCCGCCATGCTCACCAGCGGTATAACTGTGATCAGATTATTCTGGTCTACACAAACAAAAGTTAGTTTACCTGGTTTGCCTGGTTTGTTTGGTTTTCCTGGTTGTCCTGGCTGTCCTGGCTGTCCTGGCTGTCCTGGCTGTCCTGGTTGTCCTGGCTGTCCTGGCTGTCCTGGTTGGCCTGGCTGGCCTGGCTGTCCTGGTTCATTTGGACCACCTGGTTGCTGCGGTTGCTGTGGTTGTTGTGGCTGCTGTGGTTGTTGTGGCTGCTGTGGTTGTTGTGGTTGCTGTGGTTGTTGCGGCTGCTGTGGTTGTTGCGGCTGCTGTGGTTGTTGCGGCTGTTGTGGCTGGCTTGGCTGCCCTGGTTTGCCTGGTTTGCCAGGTTTGCCTGAATTGACAACAAAGTAATATTGTTATCAAAATACAAATGTTGATAACATCAGGAAATGAAAACGTTAGCAAATAATTATAATCGGTATCGACATAGTTATTAATTTTATACTTTTTCCGCATCGTCGCCCGCCTTGGTCACCAGTGGTAGAACTGTGATCAGATTATTCTGGTCTACACAAACAAAAGTTAGTTTACCTGGTTTGCCTGGTTTGTTTGGTTTGCCTGGTTGTCCTGGTTGTCCTGGCTGTCCTGGCTGTCCTGGTTGTCCTGGCTGTCCTGGTTGTCCTGGCTGTCCTGGTTGGCCTGGCTGGCCTGGTTGTCCTGGTTCATTTGGACCACCTGGTTGCTGCGGTTGCTGTGGTTGTTGTGGCTGCTGTGGTTGTTGTGGTTGCTGTGGTTGTTGCGGCTGCTGTGGTTGTTGCGGCTGCTGTGGTTGTTGCGGCTGCTGTGGTTGTTGCGGCTGTTGTGGCTGGCTTGGCTGCCCTGGTTTGCCTGGTTTGCCAGGTTTGCCTAAATTGACAACAAAGTAATATTGTTATCAAAATACAAATGTTGATAATATCAGTTTGTATAAAAGTTTATGCCTCAATGAAAGTCAATTTTAATTATCCTTTTAACTTATTTTTAGTATATTCAATTACAAAATTTGCGATGAGAATAAATATCAAAGTATAGAAGTATCTAACAAATTTCAGAAATTGCATCACGTACGGTCGAGGAATTTAATTTCCTACCCATTTCGTACCTTGTCATACTAGCTATAATATGACAGTCCTAGCTGCTTTGCTATTGATTGTCACTGGGACAAGGTACGAAATGGGTAGTAAATTAAATTCCTCGACTGTATTAAAAGACATTTGATTATATACAGGGTGGTCCAAACCTTGACGTCAAAAAATTTTCTTTAGGTTCCCTACGTCATGGGCTATCAGAATATACCCCATGTATGTTAGCCGATTTTTTGTAGTTTTCGAGTTATGAATTTTTGAAAACTTTTTTTTTGAGAAATTCTGGTATGAAGAAATTTATTGATAAAAAAAACTATAAAAGTATTACTACAAATAAAGCATTTACTGACAAAAAAATTAGCGTCCTCACTTTGATATGTGTAGGATAAAAGAAACCAAATTCAAAATTTTACGTTAAAAATGCATCAAAATAGCCTTAATGTACGTAAATAATAAAAATAAATCATATCCCAAGGATTTTTGGTAATGTAAAGACTGCCCTAGACCTTAAACCTTCGTAAAAGCAAAAAAAAAGTGATACTTAATAATGAGGATTTTTCGGAGTAGTCGGTCAAATAAACTTAAAAAAGCTTAAAATTTTAAAGTAGTAAAAAATGACTTCAATAACTACACAAATTGAGTTTTCGTGGTATTTTCTATCTTTGTTTATTGATTAGAACAACAAAAGAGACGAAATTTCACTTATTTTTAAATTAAAAATTTAGACGTTTTTTTTTTTAAGTTTATTTGACCGACTACTCCGAAAAATCCTCATTATTAAGTATCACTTTTTTTTTGTTTTTACGAAGGTTGAAGGTCTAGGGCAGTCTTTACATTAACAAAAATCCTTGAGATATGTTTTATTTTTTTTTATTTACGTACATTAATGGTATTTTGATGCGTTTTTAGCGTAAAATTTTGAATTTGGTATTTTTTTATCCTATTTGTATCAAAGTGAGGACGCAAAATTTTTTGTCAGTAAATGCTTAATTTGTAGTAATACTTTTACAAAAAGAAACTAGTTAAAAAACCTAACAGTTTTTTTTTATTAATAAATTTCTTAATTCCAGAATTTCTCAAAAAATTTTTTTCAAAAATTCATAACTCGAAAACTACAAAAAATCGGCTAACATACATGGGGTATATTCTGATAGCTCATGACGTGAGGAATCTAAAAAAAATTTTTTGACGTCAAGGTTTGGACCACCCTGTATACAGGGGCCTGAAGTCGGCTCATTAGGTTTGCGAGCAGGGCGGGGGTAGCGATGTTTACTGACATAGTTATTCATTTATCCATTCGTCTTGTACTGCTCCCGCCCGCCGCCCGCCTTACTCACCAGCGGTAGAACTGTGATCTGATTATTGTGGTCTACGCAATCAAAAGTTAGTTTACCTGGTTTGCCCGGTTTGTTTGGTTTGCCTGGTTGTCCCGGCTGTCCTGGCTGTCCTGGTTGTCCTGGCTGTCCTGGCTGGCCTGGTTGTCCTGGCTGGCCTGGCTGTCCTGGTTCATTTGGACCACCTGGTTGCTGCGGTTGTTGTGGCTGCTGTGGTTGTTGTGGCTGCTGTGGTTGTTGCGGCTGTTGTGGTTGTTGCGGCTGTTGTGGTTGTTGTGGCTGGCTTGGCTGCCCTGGTTTGCCTGGTTTGCCTGGTTTGCCTGGTTTGCCTGAGTTGACAACAAAGTAATATATTTATCAAATTACAAATGTTAATTATATCAGTTTGTGTAACAGTAAATGCCTCAATAAAAGAGCGCTTTAATTATTCAATTAACTTATTTATGGTATTTTTAATTACAAAATATGCAATGAGAATAAATAATAAGTATTTAACAAATTTCAAAAACGTCATCACGTACTAAAAGAGATTTGGTTTTATAAACATCGGCCTGAAGTCGGCTCATTAGGTTTGCGAGCAGGGCGGGGGTACTGACATAGTTATTAATTTTATACTTTTTCCGCACCGTCGCCCGCCTTGCTAACCAGCGGTAGAACTGTGGTCAGATTATTCTGGTCTACACAAACAAAAGTTAGTTTACCTGGTTTGCCTGGTTTGTTTGGTTTGCCTGGTTGTCCTGGCTGTCCTGGCTGTCCTGGTTGGCCTGGCTGGCCTGGCTGTCCTGGTTCATTTGGACCACCTGGTTGCTGCGGTTGCTGTGGATGTTGTGGCTGCTGTGGTTGTTGTGGTTGCTGTGGTTGTTGTGGCTGCTGTGGTTGTTGTGGTTGCTGTGGTTGTTGTGGTTGCTGTGGTTGTTGCGGTTGTTGTGGTTGCTGTGGTTGTTGCGGCTGCTGTGGTTGTTGCGGCTGTTGTGGCTGGCTTGGCTGCCCTGGTTTGCCTGGTTTGCCAGGTTTGCCTGAATTGACAACAAAGTAATATTGTTATCAAAATACAAATGTTGATAACATCAGGAAATGAAAACGTTAGCAAATAATTATAATCGGTATCGACATAGTTATTAATTTTATACTTTTTCCGCACCGTCGCCCGCCTTGCTCACCAGCGGTAGAACTATGATCAGATTATTCTGGTCTACACAAACAAAAGTTAGTTTACCTGGTTTGCCTGGTTTGTTTGGTTTGCCTGGTTGTCCTGGTTGTCCTGGCTGTCCTGGCTGTCCTGGTTGTCCTGGCTGTCCTGGTTGTCCTGGCTGGCCTGGCTGTCCTGGTTCATTTGGACCACCTGGTTGCTGCGGTTGTTGTGGTTGCTGCGGTTGTTGTGGTTGCTGTGGTTGTTGTGGCTGCTGTGGTTGTTGTGGCTGTTGTGGCTGGCTTGGCTGCCTTGGTTTGCCTGGTTTGCCAGGTTTGCCTGAGTTGACAACAAAGTAATATATTTATCAAATTACAAATGTTAATTACATCAGTTTGTGTAACAGTAAATGCCTCAATAAAAGAGCGCTTTAATTATTCAATTAACTTATTTATGGTATTTTTAATTACAAAATATGCAATGAGAATAAATAATAACCCCCTTATTCATAAACGTCTACTAACTTAACAAGCCGCTAATAATTGTTTGTCCCTTTCGGTCTTAACAATGTGTCCATAAGAGCAAAAGGGACAAACAATACTTAGCGGCTTGTTAAGTTAACAGACGTTTATGAATAAGGGGGTAAGTATTTAACAAATTTCAAAAACGGCATCACGTACTAAAAGAGATTTGGTTTTATAAACATCGGCCTGAAGTCGGCTCATTAGGTTTGCGAGTAGGGCGGGGGTAGCGATGTTTACTGACATAGTTATCAATTTTATACTTTTTCCGCACCGTCGCCCGCCTTGCTCACCAGCGGTAGAACTGTGATCAGATTATTCTGGTCTACACAAACAAAAGTTAGTTTACCTGGTTTGCCTGGTTTGTTTGGTTTGCCTGGTTGTCCTGGCTGGCCTGGCTGTCCTGGTTCATTTGGACCACCTGGTTGCTGCGGTTGCTGTGGTTGTTGTGGCTGCTGTGGTTGTTGTGGCTGCTGTGGTTGTTGTGGCTGCTGTGGTTGTTGCGGCTGCTGTGGTTGTTGCGGCTGTTGTGGCTGGCTTGGCTGTCCTGGTTTGCCTGGTTTGCCAGGTTTGCCTAAATTGACAACAAAGTAATATTGTTATCAAAATATGTACAAATGTTGATAATATCAGTTTGTATAAAAGTTTATGCCTCAATTAAAGTCAATTTTAATTATCCGATTAACTTATTTTTAGTATCTTCAATTACAAAATATGCGATAAGAATAAATAAGTATCTAACAAATTTCAGAAATGGCATCACGTACGGTCGAGGAATTTAATTTCCTACCCATTTCGTACCTTGTAGTAGCTATAATATTACAGTCCTAGCTGCTTTCATATTGATTGTCACTGGGACAAGGTACGAAAAGAGATTTGATTATATATACAGGGGCCTGAAGTCGGCTCATTAGGTTTGCGAGCAGGGCGGGGATAGCGATGTTTACTGACATAGTTATTCATTTATCCATTCGTCTTGTACTGCTCCCGCCCGCCGCCCGCCTTACTCACCAGCGGTAGAACTGTGATCTGATTATTGTGGTCTACGCAATCAAAAGTTAGTTTACCTGGTTTGCCTGGTTTGTTTGGTTTGCCTGGTTGTCCCGGCTGTCCTGGTTGTCCTGGCTGTCCTGGTTGTCCTGGTTGTCCTGGCTGGCCTGGCTGTCCTGGTTCATTTGGACCACCTGGTTGCTGCGGTTGTTGTGGCTGCTGTGGTTGTTGTGGCTGCTGTGGTTGTTGCGGCTGTTGTGGTTGTTGCGGCTGTTGTGGTTGTTGTGGCTGGCTTGGCTGCCCTGGTTTGCCTGGTTTGCCTGAGTTGAGAACAAAGAAATATCGATCAGACAGATGTACTGTAAGAGATTAGATTATGTTGTTAAGGGCCTGTTTCCCAATCTCCAGTTAAAGCTATCTGTCAGATAAAAATAACACGCTCTCTTTATTCTTCCAGGTGAAAGAAAGAGATAGTGTTATGTTTTATCTGACAGATAGCTTTAACTGGAGATTGTGAAACAGGCCGTAAGCTGTCTAAATACAGAATTTCTTTTGTTTTATTTTTATTTCGTTTCTTTAATTTATAACTCATTTTTTTAAATAACAGGTTTCTTTGAGCAAAGTACCCTATTTACAATATTTAATCCTTTACCGGGTATTGGCAACATATTTGCCGTCATATAAAAAACAAAACCAAATCAATTTACAAATATGTAAGGTTCGAAGGTGAATGCCTTGAAAGAGCTGTCAAATGGTTAAGGTCCTTCATGACCTATACTTTGTCTTTTCATTATTTTTGATAACGTTCTTCACATATTTCAGTCTTCATATTGTATAACAAGTCCTTTAATATCTCCGTAGATATCCAATCACTCGTTTATAATATGTCAAATTTCCTGTTCCATGGATCATGGACCACCTTGCCTGCAGTAGACTTATTCATAATTTACCGTGGAATATTTACGCAATCAGAAGTAAATCAAGTTCATACTTACCTGTCTTAACTAATTAGGAAATGAAAGTAGTAGACCGGGGCGGTATAACTATAACTCATGTCTTTTTTATTTCTCATGGGAATACTTTACTATCATCACCTTTCACAGCATACCAGTACCAGTATCTGCGGTTCCAAAAGGGAAATGTACACTTTGAGAAGATCTTTACTTGCCGTATCCAATCAACAATTTTTTATAATGGACTTTAGTTTTTACCTGGTTTGCCTGGGTGTCCTGGCTGTCCTGGATTGCCTGGGTGTCCTGGTTTGCCTGGGTGTCCTGGTTGTCCTGGGTGTCCTGGATTGCCTGGGTGTCCTGGATTGCCTGGGTGTCCTGGTTGTCCTGTGTGTCCTGGTTTGCCTGGGTGGCCTGGCAGTCCCGGTTTGCCTGGATTTCCTGGTTGTCCTGGGTGTCCTGTTTTGCCTGGTTGTCCTGGATGTCCTGGATTGCTTGGGTGTCCTGGTTTGTCTGGGTGTCCTGGCTGTCCTGGTTGTCCTGGTTTGCCTGGGTGTCCTGGCTGTCCTGGTTTGCCTGGGTGTCCTGGCTGTCCTGGTTCGCCTGGGTGTCCTGGCTGTCCTGGTTTTCCTGGGTGTCCTGGCTGTCCTGGTTTGCCTGGGTGTCCTGGTTGTCCTGGTTTGTCTGGGTGTCCTGGCTGTCCTGGTTGTCCTGGTTTGCCTGGGTGTCCTGGCTGTCCTGGTTTGCCTGGGTGTCCTGGCTGTCCTGGTTTGCCTGGGTTTCCTGGTTGTCCTGGTTTGCCTGGCTGTCCTGGTTGTCCTGGTTTGCCTGGGTGTCCTGGCTGTCCTGGTTCGCCTGGGTGTCCTGGCTGTCCTGGTTTGCCTGGGTGTCCTGGCTGTCCTGGTTTGCCTGAGTGTCCTGGTTGTCCTGGTTTGCCTGGGTGTCCTGGTTGTCCTGGTTTGCCTGGGTGTCCTGGATTGCCTGGGTGTCCTGGTTGTCCTGGTTTGCCTGGGTGTCCTGGTTTTCCTGGTTTGCTTGGTTGTGCTGGTTGTCCTGGTTTGCCTGGTTGTCCTGGTTTGCCTGGGTGTCCTGGTTGTCCTGGGTGTCCTGGTTTGCTTGGGTGTCCTGGTTGTCCTGGTTTGCCTGGGTGTCCAGGCTGTCCTGGTTTGCTTGGGTGTCCTGGTTGTCCTGGTTTGCCTGGTTGTCCTGGTTTGCCTGGGTGTCCTGGTTGTCCTGGTTTACCTGGATGTCCCGGTTTGCCTGAGTTGTAAATAGATATTAGTAGTTTATGCAACCGTACATAATGAGACGCATTAAAATACGAGCGTTTCTAGGCCTATCTACGTATAGTTGCATATACTACTTCATTTAAACAATGATATTACTCCAGATCAAATAACGTGCGGTTTATGGTAAGAAGACGTACTCATTTGACATTTCATTTTGATATTCTTAATATTTATCTGTGGCTACTAGAATAGTCAACTACTTGAGTTTTGACAGCTGTTCCAAATTTAAAATCATTTTCTTACAAAAATCGGTACTACAAAGTTAACTTTTCATTACAATGTTTATCTACCACAGATAAACAAGTTTCCGTATGTAAGCTGGTTGCAATAATGCTGATAATTTCTGTGCTTAGAAACATCTGTATCTTTATATTTAAACATCTTTATTTTTTGCTAGTCATTTTTGGAATTAAAACGAACTTACACGGCTGTAATATTATTAGATACCTACCTTACTTCAGTATTTTTGTATTTATGTTTACTTGTTTGCCAGCGTGGTCGCCTCGTCAGCCGGTGTACATACCTGGTGGGTCACAACGGAAGAACAGCGCTGGCTTAGCCAGTTACATGCTGGGTTGTGACCCTTTTGTGGCAAGCTGTTGTTGTGTGCTTATTTGTAACATGTGTATATGTTCATAGTGCTTGTCATAAATTAATTCTATTTCATTTCATTTCAAATGTTTTACTATTATCTATTTCACAGCATACTAGTAGCAGACTAGATTTCTGTTTACGACAGGAGAAAATTGTTTACAGGATAATTCAAATACCTAAACATGAATTATCCTTCAGTTTTTACCTGGTTTGCCTGGCTGTCCTGGTTGGTTAGGGCCGTCTGGTTGTCCAGGTTGGCCTGGTGTGCCTGGCTCTCCTGGGGTGCCAGGTTCTCCAGGGGTGCCTGGTTGTCCCGGAGTGCCTGGTTCTCCAGGAGTACCTGGTTGTCCTGGTTTGCCTGAATGTCCTTTGTGTCCTGAGTGCAAATGTCAGTATTGAGAATTTTTCTTCTGTTGCTGTACAGTAACCGCGTACTTTGAGCTGCCGCCGCGTAATTAACACGGGCTTACTTTCTATCCGGCTTGCGAGCACGAGCGGTGTGGATAGAAAGAACCTAAGTCCGTGTTAATAACGCAGTGGCAGCTCATGATAAGCACGCTGTTGCTGCCAGGATGCACGAAGCAATAGCTTTTATACGAGTATACAGTTTTTCGTTAAAAAAAGGCATTTTATTGTGATTAAAAGGACCACGGGCAATTTTGTATGGAGCCTGGTCCTGAAACCAACAGAGCTGAAACTTAAGTCATTAAATAGGTATTTAAATCTACTTTATTTAATTATATGGGCACAAAGCCAAATTCCATTGCAGAACTGAGATATTCATATTTAAATCAGGTAAGTTTTCTCCTAAAATACCTATATTATATCGCCGCTGTCGCAAAACCGAACGGCGTCCTTCTATTGCCATGTTTTCATATTATGATGATAAGTAAAACACGATATTCAACAAGAAATGACACCGAACGAACATAATTAATGGAAATGTCGATATTCCTACCTTATTTTTTTTAATTAGGTTTGCTCATTTACACCTACCCCCCAAAATCAAATAAACTGAATATTTTTATCGTAGCTCGTACTCACCACGACTAAAATACAAATATCTTAGTTCTGCAATGGAATTTGACTTTGTGCCCGTATAATGAAATAAAGTAGATTTGAAGACCTATTTATTGACATAACTCTCAATGCTGTTGGTTTCAGGACCATTTTGACGCATGGTCCTTTTAAAAGATGTGTTTACCTTTGTGGTGCGACGTTTGGGTTGATTGTTGGGATGAAGAACTACTTGAACTGCTAGAAGAACTGCTAGAAGATTGACTGTGAGACTTGCGGTACCCTGTAATATTTGCGAAATGGGTGAATTATAATCAATTTTTCGATTTAATATTGCCTGCCAACACTGCTTTGCAACCTGCCATTACAACTATTTCATGTCAATACAAAGTTCATGAGGTCAATTTAATGTCTGTTCTTATGATTTTATTACTTCCTTTTCTATTAATAGGGTAGACGACATTCGCAAGATTGCGGGACGCTTCTGGGTTAGATTGGCTCAGGACCGGAATGAGTGGCGTACTAGAAGAAAGGCAATATGTCAGCAGTTTCACCTTATGTTACGTGACAATATGGCAACAAGACATATTTTTAGAAATAAACTTATGTTAATAATTTTGTAGTTTGTCACATTAAAAATTCATCAGTCGTGCCACTAAATCTGTGGGTCGGCGTATTTGTCGCAATTGCCCTAAGTATGTTACGTGTGCCTGAACTAGGATTCCCTATGGCTTTGTACCTACACTCCATATTTTCAACGAGTTGATAATGTCTAGTGTGCACTTACATTCAACTTTCGAACGCGGAACAAGCTTCATGACAACTATGCCATCCTCTTCTTCAGTTATTATGTCGTATTCTTCAGTATTAGCTGGAAATTTAACATGAATACCATTATTTAGTACAATTACGTGTGATGTATTTGGTGTGTGTAGGTGTGTCAAAGGAAATTCATTTCCGATAATACAATGTCGTACCTTGTCGCGGTGGCTATCAATATTTAAGGCGCTATTATCACTTTGACAAAAAAACGATAACATCGGTAAATACTTACAATTATCAAAATAAATGTTTTAACTGTTGGTATAAATGTGAATTTATTTGGCACTTTGGAGGACTTGTTAATTTTATTACTGTATTTAGTCTGTGCTCGTTATTATATTTCTATCATTTGTATGTTCTTAATGATAGCTCTGGTATTAAAATAATTTGATTTTGATTTTAAGATAGTGATTTAACTTGTGTAATACTTACTCGGCAATTTAATGTCGACCAACTTGTGTAGTGCTGTAAAAGAGGTGAATATTTAACTGTGTGTAGTAATTATACTATTAAGGTATTCATATTAAATTTCTTACCGAATGCATAGATGAGTGCTTTTTAAAAATACTAACAGCAGCATGATAGAGATTGTAGATCACTGTTTATTCCATAAAGAATAGTAGTGTTGTTATTGTATGAAACACTTTGAAATACCTATGAAATATTAGTGTACTTCCATGACCAAGTTTAGTTTATGACAAACCAACTAGCTGCTAGTGAACGCTCATCTAAAAATCAAAACTCTGAACCGTTTAGTTAATATCGAACTTACCTGTGTCTTCCTCCTCATTATTTTCTTCTGTTCTGCTTTCGCTCGTCGAACTTTGAGAACTCTCTGAAAAAATAAACTCCATATCATTAGTATTCTTTAGGTTTTCTGTTGAAGGGCTTAAAATTAATATCAGTACCTAACCGACTATAAGAAGATTTTTATGTTCCCCTGAAGTACAAACTGAAAAAAAATGTGAGATGTTCGTTAACTCACGACTGCTCTGCTGTTGTTGAGAGCTCTGGCTGGTCTCATTTTCCTCTACGTCAGTCTCTCCATCTCTTTCGTTTGTGATTTTCCATTTTGATTGATCTGCGGACATAGAAAAATATTAAAACTTTTTATCCCTCCTAAAATGTCTGGAATGACATTATTGATTGAGTGCGATTTCATAAGAAAGTTAAAGTCTTACTGGATTCCTCTTGAGCTTGGGCGCTCTTTTGGCTTTGTTGGCTGGTTTTCTTGGTCACCTTGCTGCCATTCTTGCCTTGCTTAGAGTATTCCGAGGATTCTATAAAATACAACATCTATTATAAACATGAAATCCATCTCGAAGCTAATATTTCTAAATGAGCTATCAACTCAAAATATCGAGATGCTTGTGTAACTAAACAGAGGAAAAGCTGAAAGTTACGAGTTACAAGACGTTTTCGAAAACAAAGAGATGTGGATTTTATGCTGTCGCTGAATGAAAATAGAATACAAAGCTTAGAAGAGGATGAACACCACGTATATTTAATAATCATCTTACTCGATTCCTGCTCAGCTTGGGCGCTTTTTCGGCTTTGTTGCTTGGACTGCTTGGTTACCTTGCTGCCATTCTTGCTTTGCTTAGTGTATTCCGAGGATTCTAGAAAACACAATATAGATATTTATCATTTGATCTTATCTGCACGTTAAAGTTGTAATTTTGTACTGATCCTATATAAAGGATAAAGAATCTGAAGACAAATTTTGCCGATTTATCTCTACATTTAATCGTATAATGGTACAAGTCAGTTCCGTCCTTACGGTAAGCGACAAAATGGGACGTTTTTACGCTTACGATTAAGAGAGAGTTGTTTCAAATGGTCTAGTAGCGGTAGTATGTGGATTGTACAGATAAAGAGAGAAAAGTAGAAGGAACAAGGAAGTGACCTAATAAATAATAGTGTAATTGCGTGTATCTCGTCTTACCAGATTTTTGCTCCGCTTGAGCACTCTTTTTGCTTTGTTCACTGGAGTGCTTGGTCACCTTGCTGCCATCTTTGCTTTGCTTTGTGTAGTCGGAGGTTTCTGTAGAACATACCATTTATTTTATAATTTGCTCATTTACGTTGCAACGACTAGCAGCTGCCAACGCAAAGAATGCTTAAACTTATAAATCAAATACTTACTTACTAAGTTACTTTAAACTAAATGTTGATTAGCAACGAAATATCATCTAATTCTAATTATCTTTCTACCAGAAAACACATAATTTCAAATCTATGGCATACTCGTACGATAACTTTATTCTACTAAAGCTTTGGCTTCAGCTACAAAACCAAGAAACTTTTATCCAAAGTCTGCTACCGATTTTTTCTCTAACTAGCTTCTTTAGCTTACTCTGTGACATTGTGACCTATTTGCCTTTTGTATTTATGGTTTGATTAATCAACTAATTGGGTCAAACTCAAAATCATGTTATGATCCTTTCCGGTGGACATTTTAAAAGTTAAGGGTTGTGAGAGTTAATTTTCTTATTAAACCCTTATTGTCATTTAAAGGCACTCCTTTCCTATTGAATTGTATGATAAAAATCACGCCTACAACTGGTAGGCAGTTGCTTACTGTTGGTTACAGGAATGAGGGGCGGCCTGTGGTCGATAATTAACAAACAGCCTGTGGACAGGTAGTAATGATTTCTATCATACAACGCAATGAAAAAGGAGTACGTCTTAATGAAGATAAGGCTTTCATAAGAAAATCAAGCTTTATAGACCTTAACATTTAGATTGTCCACCGGAAAGACTCCGAACATGGGTTTGCGTTTGACCCAATTGGACCCCAGGCCATTCGGGAACTAGTATGACAGTGACGTTACCAATTATATTATAAGAAATCCCTTAGGTACTAATTGCCATTGTGACATGGTCCTAGACAGACATAGGATCCCAATTGGTTGAGCGTAGTCTATTTTAAATCCTACTGAATATTTTCAGTAACATACCAGATTTTTGTTCAGATTGAGCGCTCTTCTTGTCAGCAGAGCTCTTCTTCTCGGTAATCACGGTTCCGTCGCCTCTGGTCTGCTGACTGAAGCTGGACTCTGTAACATGTCATTAGTCCTTGTAAAAACTCCAACTGAGCAAGTCATTCATAAGCATACCCTTATGTTAAAGAGTATAAAGTTCCCATACAGTTATATGGCGATGGACCGATGTTACAATTTATGATTCAAGTTTGGAAAGTAGGCTTTTTCAGGACGAGTGTCGGTAAGACACGAGCAAAGGGAGTCAATATTATTTCATTAATTCTGGCATATTATGAAGCGTTTTTTGTTCCCTTAATGTCTTGTATAATATTTCGGTAGATTAATAGTACTAAATATTGATCAGCGTTTCAAGTGTGGTTGGTGCAAGGTGCAACTAGCCTTTAGGGACTCCTTTGGGAAACCAATTGAAAAATATACAGGTTTTAATAGAAGTTACCGTCGGATTCCGACTGTTGTGCTGCTTTTGCTGCCTTGGAGCTTTTCTTGCTGACGATGGAGTCGCCATCACTGCTTTTACGCACCAACTCAGATGATTCCTCTAAAAAATACAATCTTGGTGAGATAAAGACGCTATAATATAAATCAAGAGCCAGTTTTTGGCGTCCAAAAGGTTAATGTCAATGACCATGCCAATGTGTTACCTTGAGAACTCTGCTCCGAGTTGCTGCTCTTGCGTGAGGAGGTGCTTTTGACAGCCGAAACTCCTTTACCCGGAGAAGATCCGGAGTCCCAACTGGTTGCTACGAAAGAAAATACAATTTGTCTAAAAATGCGAAATATTAAATATATTGCCACGGATACAGAATACTACTGGCATTGTCTACTTTTATGAAGACTGTCGTGGAAGTGTACGACGGTTCGGAATAAGAGAGGTTTTTTGAAATTTGTATATCGAAAATTACCAAATACAAGGCGGCCAAACAATAAGTGCAATAAAGACCGATACTCTCTTCCAAAATCTCATTTGCCAACTGGAATACTTTAATCTTTTGGTTAAATTGTATATAATGGATAAAAACAAGAACGATTTATTTTCATAAAAAGGGTTTTGAACATAGGTGTTCATAGATATGTGTAGATTTGTACACAATACACAACATGCGAATACATTTAATAAAAAATATATTATTACCTACATATTTAAGGTATGGTACAAGAAAACAGGTATTATACAATATTAGTTACAATTATTAGAATTTTATTTAAAATAAAAAACAAGTATAAAAAATATAAAGAGTTAAGGTATTAAACATTATTAAAGTTACAGAAGTTGTTTCTAAACACAATAATACAGAAGAATGTAACTCATGGAGTCATAAGTAATAAACCATAAAACCATGAACGCTGTTAATGCACCTATCAGAGAGCCAATTCTGTATTTTTTTTAATGCGTTCCCATTTAAACTTAACGTAACCTGAACTGGGAATAGCGGCTAACTAAGTACCTTAATAATATGATTTTAATTCCTTTCGCAGTATATATTGCAGCATTCTCCGCAGAAAAACATTTGCGGTTTTTGTAATGTAGATAAAACACAATTTCACTTACTTTCAGAAGACGAAGACGATTCTTCACTCGAAGAACTTGAAGAAGACTTGAATGATGAGGATGATTGAGAGATTGCTAATGGAGTAGAGCGATTTCAATAATGATTAGTTAAATGAAATAAAAGATGTACATTTTTCAGGATATAAATAGAAATATGATTTTATAAATAAAAGCATATTTAAAATTTGTCAAGCATGATTAATAAAATCATAAGCAACACAATACTTTGTTATTTGGTGTATCCTTTTAAAAAAATCTCTATCACATAAAAATATTACAAATTTTCCTCCTGTGTAATCGTGTTATTATAAATCTCGATTGATATGGAAAGCAAGTAGTCAAACTAATAAAAGACAAACTTGTGACTATTCCGAAAAATTATGATACCAAATTGCCACAGTTTGCGGTAATCAATATTTGGAGAGGGACATTCTTTTTTTAACAACAAACAAAACTATTTTGGTGGAGTTGGTAGTTGGTACTGTGAATTAAAACGTACAATAAGTAAAAAAATGCGCAGTAGGTATATTATAATATTATATGATGATGCGTGCTTAACTATATGTGTGTAACTGGGTGTGTTAAATATAACTTGAAAGTGTAGAAAGTGTAATTAAGTAATGTATGAACATGTGTTACGAGAATGTTGAATGAAAGTCCGCAATCCATGTTCTGCTTTACTTACATTACTCGTACAACAATGTAGAGTTGTGTAGTTGTTTTTGTAATGTTTTTCAGTTAAATTTGTAGTGATGGATCCATGCGTATTTTGTCATTGTAGAAACAACTGCACAATCGAACCCCCTTTGCAACTTCTTAGCATATATTTTATGTATCGACAAGTTAACGTCGCCAATGATTGGTGCATTCAAAGACATACTTAATTCTGTCAATCACAACATGATGTGCTTGATTCACCCCTTCGCAACTGTTTGGTTATGACTATTAATTACTGTATATTTTCTATTATGGTAAAGGCGTTGGTAAATTTGCTACATAGGACTTATCGGCTACTTGCATTAACAATTTTTTATTACGTTAGAATTTGTTAGGTATAAGAATAAGAAATTTTTATTAGCACAAAACAATACTAAACTTTTGTATGGGTAGGTAGACCCAAAAACACTGTAAGAACTAAGAGGTTTTTTAAATTTTCCATCGGTTACGTTATATATGATGTCACTTTGAAATGCACATTGATGTGTATAGATAACAGTTATGCCGATGTAATGTATATTTAGTTTAGAAAAATAAAGGTTTAGTTATGAGTGTTTTGACAACTTGGATTTCGTAAAAAATGCTATCCTTACGATCCTTTGTGCCTGGCGTGCAGTGCAAACATACGAGTAAAGATGGAGAGGCTAAAAGAGTTAGCCTGTTTACTTACTCGTGTCATCGTCCAACCAATCGGAGTTCTTTGGTGCCGCTTGCGCACTCAGAATCTGTAAACGACAGTGCAAGATGTTGATGGATATTACATAGTGGTACAATTTTGCCTATAATTATTGACATTATAGAAGAAAACTGGAAGGGAATAGAAAGAGAGGAAGACTCAGAGGGACTGTTGAAGTAAACGATTTTTTTTATATTATGTTATTTGTGTTGTATCTTGTATCAGGATGACAAGGAAGCAGCCCAGGATAAAGACACATGGAAATTGCTCCACCTATAAGAGGCCTTTACTGTTTATATGATTATATTTAAGAAGATAACTGTAAATTGAAAACATCAAAAAAGAAATGATCAAAAATCAACTTAATGAGAAGTATTTCTTTAAAGGACTTATTTTTCAAAAGAGAAATAAGATATTTCATAAAGATTCTGATCATTAATAGAGACGAATATCAGATTAACTATGCAGGTAAGCTCTGTAGTACTATTAAGAGGCAGTAAAAGAAAAAAAAAAAATTAGATAACTTTTAAAATAATGCAAATTGAAATGTGAAATATAAAAAAAAGTAACGGCTGCTCATAGTGATTACTTAGAGCCTGTTTAACCATTCCCAAATCAAATATATTTGTGAGATAGATATGCTTTTCCTTTATATACCTGGGGAAAATGATTGATATCTTTAACAGAGGATTGTGTTTTGAAACAGGTTAATGTTGTGAATTAAGAAAAAACACTTACACTGAGCGCAAACACCAATAGTCCTACAGAAAGCCAACGCATCTTGCAGTCTTTAAATCTTCTCGATTTTAAGACTGAAGTCAATGTGACTATAATAAACTCCGGGAAATCCTGGCTTTATATACCCCGAAACCCAACTTGAGTAAATAGCTCGGAGAGTAATAAATTTGGAGTGTCATCTGTTTAAATTTAATTTTCTTTTGTTCATGTTTAGGTGGCCATTAATAATGGGTAAGCAAATATGCTCTTACGTCCGTATGGTAATTGGAGATGGGTTAGCAAGTATACTAGGACCAATGGTGGTTGGGTTAATAGACCAAGTCTAAAAATCCCATTTCTTAGATCCCATCCCCAGACCCTGACTTAGTGCTAGCAGGACCTTCTCGGAGTTATACCCTTTGGATTAAAATCTGTTTTCGATTCTCGGAGATATATAAGTCGGTTTGTAGTCGGTGTTTCGGAGATATAAGTAGGTAGGTAAAAAAATCTGTTGAATTGAGAACCTCCTCTTTTTTGAAGTCTGTTAATAGTGCTCGATTTTACCTCTTGTAGTAAAGTTGTAGATTTAGTACATTTGTCCAATCTTTATTTCACCCTTTTCGTCTTTAGCCCGGGTCAGGGGGTTACCATGATGTCTTTTGTGTGATTCAGTTTAGGTTCATGACAGTAATTCTATTGAACTATTTTTTTAGTTATAAAAACAGTACCTAGGCAAACCTAGGTCCAGTGTCAGGGGGTGAGGGGCAAAATGCCACCATCATCATCATCATCATATCAGCCGAAAGACGTCCACTGCTGAACATAGGCCTCCCCCAAAGATTGCCACAATGACCGGTCCTGCGCCACCCGCATCCAGCGGACTCCTGCGGCCTTCACTAATGCCACCATAATGCCCAAATATTTTTTTTTCTTTGTATTGTGGGCCAAAAGTAATCTCAGAAGGAAATTTTAATTCGGGCTTAAATTAATTCCCTTATATACGTGTATTAACCTTAGACTTTCAGATTTGTGAATATGGTCACAATATTTCGAAATTAAATGAAGGATTTCAGGAGGCCTGCGGGCTTAGCACAAGCAGAAGGTTACAATATCTGGTGGGCAGTGATATACCTGTCGCTGTCTATCTGTATTGAATATATGTCTATCTCACCCGAGACTACTGTCGTTTTATTGACCTGATTTTTTTTGTTTCTTAACGCAAACCTCTATTTGGACATCATATTCTTGTTCCAAACGAAAAAAAGTCACGCGTTGCAACTTGCAAAATATACATCGGACAAACATACTATCCAAAAAAATATTATATGAATCTAAATTTCTGGAACCAGCTATTTTTCAGTAAGTAAATTGTATTTATTCAACTGTTTTGCCGAATGTGTAGTTTTGAACAAAAGACAAAATTGATTAATAGACTGCGTATTATCGAACAAACTATTGTTCTGTTCACAATACACTGTGCAAACATTGTGTTTAATTTTGGAATGACGCAGTTCGCAAAAAAATAACTTCTTCCGAACTAAGGTAGCGTAAAACCAGCCAATTAGTCTAAAAGCTCCCACTCCCAATTGTGGTCCAAAACTGCAATCCCTTACAAGACTAGAGTTTTTTGAAAAATAAAAACACAAATCAAAATATATAGTTAATAAATAATTTGATTTGTATTTTCACAATACTTACGTTCAATAAATCTAATATCTTCGATTACTTAAGGGCGTTTCTTAGACAAAATCTCACGGTTAAAAAACTTAGATAAAACCAAGACTAATATTTTTTGATGCTTTATTTTATTATTAAGAGTTGACCTGTCAACCTTAGATACCTACCTATGCCAATCACCAGTACCTAGAAACAAAAAAAAAACAAACCTAAAAAATTGCATTATTCCATAACCACCACTTTTGTTGTGTGGACAGTGAATCAAAAAGATATTCCATTATCAAAATTCTTAATACTCAAAACACAAAATGTGACCATACCAATTTTTTTTATTTGCCCGCCAAAAATATAAGTAAAATCTCAGTGTCTTCACACTCCAGAGCCAATCTTTTGTATACAAAACAATTTTGGGAATAATCGGACAAGAAAAGATTTATGGAGTGAAAATATAATACTTATAAAAAATAGTTTTCCGTACTTCCGTACATTCGTGAACCATCCTATGTTGATATTATATTTACTCACATTTAGGTACATTTTTCATCACTTAAATTTCTTCTATCTCTATTCTAGTTATCTGTATTTTTTATCAGAGTCTAGAGGCTAAAGTTTATCTCTATGTATGACTTTTTATGATGTAGGTAAAAATCTAAAAAATATCGCAATATATCGGCTTATCTAAGTCTAGTGAACTGAAATAAATTAAACAGTACTACCCTAAAATAGTGCATTACGAGAAGAATTCGAAATAAATGAAGTGAGTTTCGAATTTCCTTTTTGCATTGGTATTGTACGCCGTTTTTTCAGTACAGATGGTCCTCCCAAACTCCCAAGTAGTAGCTGACAAAAAAATATCTTCTCGCACTAGTGCTTTAAAAATGTACCATCTGCATGGAAAAGGATTATTCCTAACCAGTGCGGAAAAGTACACTGCGCACGTATCACGTGCGTAAATTTCTCTTTTTAAGGCAATTGTTATGATAAAAGTCGTTCGATACACGTGTAAAAACTTATTTTTAACTCTGGTGATCGTCGCCCTCGTTTCACTCGGGCTCCAACTTTGACCCTAGTCGAAAAAATTTTTTTGCACTTGCATCGAAATGTACTATATCATCTCTTCTGATCGGAGAGATGCAAAATCCTTT
>JALPQI010027736.1:0-12475 GCA_025490895.1 Thaumatotibia leucotreta | reverse complement strand
ATAAAAAGATAAGAAAACTAGGCCACGTTCTAGTGGCAGAACATTTTATTTGTCACCAATTCAACTCTTCCTGTGGGTCTTGTAAGAGTATCCTAACGGATTTAAGTATCACTGATTATTTATTAATAGAAGGTTAATAGTAAGCAGCACCATCATTATAGTGAACACTCACACTACTACTGCGATTGCCAATCCGCTTGCTCAGTGTCGCGATTATAGGCATCTCCTAATTTTGGTCCGGCATGGTTGCATTAAAAGGAATGTTTAGAAATTCATTTGTATTGTATATAAGATGAAATGGTAAACTAGGGTAAATAATGTTTATATGACGCTTAAGTATTGATCGCTCATCTCCCACTCCCTAGCAAAGGTTCGCGAAATTCCATTATTTATACTATGTTGTACGTATATCCAAAATGCTATAAAATTTACTATGTTCAATTATTTAATTCTAGTACTTATTTATCTGCAGACTTCAAGGTATATCTAGGTTCAAAATCAGTCATGTAACGAAATTGTTACTTAGCACCTTGACTTTTTATTCGCCGCCGCTTTCTATTATAGCTCTTCTTGTTACAGACACTATGAAACGTCACAGTAATGGATCTAAATGGAAACCACTCTGTGTAAATGGCACTGAGTATACCTTCTTTGAGACAATTTCCTACATGTATAGAGATCTAAAATGAAGATAATAGGTCCACGTTGAGGTTATAGTTAAAGTATTAACGTTCTTTATTTCGTTCACATATAAATTATATCATAACGTTTTAATCATTTTTATGTACAAATATTGATCTTTTAACCTAACCAAAATTTTCTAATGTTATCAGTTCTAAACCAATCAGAAATTAGGTGCCTTTTCTAAAAATGTAGATACTCTTACAATTTCTGCATTGACATAATATTCACATTGAAGCGTCAGTAATTGAACAAAGTTATAATTATTATTCACTTTATTAATAATCTGTCAAAGTTTTGCTCCAAGTTGCGCGCTTTTTTGTGAGTCTGAATATTAACAGAAGCTGGCGAAATCAGAACGAATAAATGTAACATGCAAAAACTTTATGTCTTCTGTTATAATATCGCATGTAGTTTCGCATTCAATGGCTGTCATTTCAAACAAAAGGTAAGATTCCGAGCATTTAGCTGAAGTGATATTTTTTAAAATTACATAATGTATTTTCTTAAAATTCATAATTAGCTGAAGTGATATTTTTTAAAATTACATAATGTATTTTCTTAAAATTCATAATGGATTGTAATGTAATGGTTGTAGATAGGTATATAACAAGTAGAATAAGTATATGTATGTAAAATCCAAAAACATGACATCTATATGAGTATAACTTTGATCTTTGGAATTTCACTTTCAGGTCAAATCAGTTTGAAATGAGTAACGAATGGGCACAAGCGACTTGTCAGAGATAACAAAACCATTTCGGATGCCAATGTAGCTGTCAAGTATAGTGTGATGGCGTCAAGAGTTTGATTATCAACCGACAACAGACTTGCAATGGACGTGAATCATAATATAATAAACAAGCCATTTTCACTCCGATCTAAGTTCGTATTGACACGTGTGTCTGACAGTGTCATTGTCAATGGAGTTAACAATTGGAGCGAGCGAGTGTGAACGCCATTGTGAGCTAAACGGCTTGTCTATCGCGTTCTCGATATTGTACTGGAGTTACAGCAGCATGTTATGACTTTGTGATAAAATATCTTAACTAATATTTTAACTCGGAAAAACTGTTGTTATTCCGAGTTAAAATATTGACGATTGAATTGACAGTTATAGATTGATCGTTATTAATATAAGGGTAAGAATCACCATTTTTCCGATAGTCTTAACGTCATTATAAATAAGGCATTCATTGTTATGCGGATGATAGTACGGGTGATGCCTCTTACATCGGCCGTGCTAATATTTCCCGGGAAAACGTCATTGAGAGCCGGAACAAACTTGTGTCTGAAATTGAGACCTCCCTAAAAGAAGTCTCAGATTGGGGTCGGCTTAATTTGGTCCGATTTAACCCTACTAAGACACAGGTTTGCGGGTTCACCGCGAAAAAGCTTCCGTTTGTCGCGTCACCCCGTTTCGAGAGCACTTCCCTATCTGCCACAGCCAGTATTGGAATTCTTGGTGTTGACATCTCGAGTGATGTCCAGTTCCGCGTCCACCTAGAGGGTAAGGCCAAATTGGCCTCGAAGAAGCTCGGTGTGCTCAATAGATCGAGGCAGTACTTCACGCCGGCCCACCGCCTACAGCTTTATAAGGCGCAAGTTCGCCCGCATATGGAATACTGCTCTCATCTTTGGGCAGGAGCACCTAAGTACCAGCTTCTCCCTCTAGACCGCATCCAACGGAGAGCAGCTCGAGTTGTCAACTGCCAACGTATTTCTGATCGGCTTGATACCCTGGCGCTGCGTAGAGATGTGGCCTCGCTCTGCATTTTCTATCGCATGTACTACGGGGAGTGTTCCGAAGAGTTGTTCGGATTAATACCTGCCGCTTCTCTCCGCCACCGCCCTACACGACAATGTTTTCATTCTCACCATTTAGATGGTTGGCGGTCCTCAACTGTGCGCTTTTCTCGTAACTTCCTGCCTCGCACAGCTAAACTTTGGAACGAATTGTCACAAGCGGTGTTTCCGGACCGATACGACCTTCAAACCTTCAAGAAAAGAGCGTACTCCCACCTTAAAGGCCGGCAACGCATTTAAGACGCCTCTGGTGTTGCGGATGTCCATGGGCGACGTTAATCGCTTTCCATCAGGCGATTCGTCTGTTCGTTTGCCACCTATAGCATAAAAAAAGAAAAAAAAAAAGGCTCATTTCGAAACTGTCTATAGTTCATTCTTAAAAATTGGCAACTATAGTCGTCAAAAAATATTGCTGCTAGGTACCTATTTGTTTAATGTTAATTTTATAAAGTAAATGATTTGTTTTAATAATTCTTAACTTTTCGTTTGACATGCATAAGATTTTACGGGCTAGCCACCCAAGGTACACTACCTTGGGTGGCTAGCCCTCACTTAGTATTAGAAAAATCCAGAGATATCTTCGGGGACCCTTTTTCTTGGACAACACGGTAGATACAAATGCCGTAAGTACGTGGACTGTGTAGCAGATCAAAAAATAATGGTAAACTTGATGGCTCGCACTTAACCGTGCTGAGTCCATTCCGGTGAAAGACTAACGCTGTGTTCTAGGTAAGCGATTCCCTTGCGAACGGAAAGCGACGCGCCGCGACACGACGCGACACGATAAAATCAAATAGCCGCCAGCCGATCGATAGGACTTTTCGCGTGCACGTAGCACAAAGCCATCGCATCGCCTACATTCGGACTTCGTCGCATCGAATCGCGTCGCAAATCACGTCATTTTATTCTGTTAGGGAAGAATGACATCGGATCAAAGCAAAATGTTAGATAACCATGGCCAGCGCGGACTAGGCATGAAACGTTCTAATGAGAGGCAATTATGGATATAATTGGCATTCCCTTTTCGGAGCTGGAATCCTTTGGGGTCAGTGGGTGCCGTAGTAGGGCTACTTATAAGAAAGTACTAAACTTGAATTTTACAAAATTCTGTGTGCCCAAATGGCAAAAAACACTACCATTTTACTACAAAAAAAACTGAATAAATTAAAACATATTTGGTTACTTTCAACATTGAAATAAATGAAAAATATTTTAAGAGCAATGTATGGAACATTATCGTAAAGGCTTTTATATATCTACACACGATTTCGATTAAGTCAATATTTGGTAATAACTTAATCGAAAATACGAAACGTATCGTGACGAAACTCCAAATAAATGTTTTTTTATCGTTTACGAATTTTACATGTTCCTTTTTCATCGCGCGTATATTGGCACAAATGCATTTTTGATGACTTTCGACCACCACTTACATGTAGATATGGTAACTTTTAAAAAACATTGCCCGCATCGTATTTTTTTGCAACGCAATAAAAATACGGAACGTAAAATTTAAATAAATCAAGCGTGAACGTAAATATAAAAGAGATTGGTGGAGAGAATTTTGAAGTATTGACATACCTACCGTCTTACTACTTGCAAATACCACCTATGTGCACGTATAATGTACACAATAATGAATTTAATTATATCATATTATTATATATTAAATATATAAATACACGGTGTTACGTCAGCATTCCGAAAGATTTTAATGCTGGATTCCTGATCTTATTTAGAGTCTTTAATGGATTCGGCTTGGTTTCAGAGATAATCAACCTTTTTTCGAAATAAGTTTTTCGACGTAACTCGTCATTTAACTTCTTTTGGATTACAATGCTACCACAATATGTTCTAATATTACCACACCTTTTGCCTGACAATCAAAAAATACGAATAGACTTGACGAAATAACCTCTACCTAAAAAAAACAATTGAAATAAATATTTTCTTCGGTTACCGCGAGGATTACTCATGAAATAAAACTATGAAAACGGATAAACTCGCGTATATTAACTAATTTTAACTTCATTCCGACGTTTCGAACACTTTACAGGGTTCGTGGTCTGCGGATGACTGACAATGGAGGAAATTTGATAGATCTACCTCCATCAAAATAAGAAAGATAAGTACAAAACTACCCACCAAAGAAAAATTACTAAACCACAGACAATAAATTTTAAGGGTGGCTGTACATACAAAATTTGCAAATTAAGCTAGTTATTCATTACAAATATTTTCAGAATGAAGACAAGAGACAAAATAAATAATCTACGCCGGTTCTATCCCTACGCCTATATTTTGATGGAGGTAGATCTATCAAATTTCCTCCATTGTCAGTCATCCGCAGACCACGAACCCTGTAAAGTGTTCGAAACGTCGGAATGAAGTTAAAATTAGTTAATATACGCGAGTTTATCCGTTTTCATAGTTTTATTTCATGAAATAAATAATTTAAGCAAATTGTTGTTATATGATAAAAAGTACCTACTGGAAATGTTAAAAAGTATTCAAATCGGCCTAAAAAAAAAAGAAAAAAAATATTTTTTTTGGTGGAATTGATATTAGGTCTCATAATATTTTTTGTTTATTTTGATGTCTAGAATGCATAGTTAAAATCTTTCACAATGCTCGCGTAACACCGTGTACCTATAGTAAATATGAAAGTTACTTTTAAAGTTAAATCAACTAATAGTGTAGCTCTATAAGTTATTAGTAGGTATAATACTATACATAACGTCGGGGATAGTTCAATATCGCGTAACTATCAAATTCAATTAGGGTGAATTTGAGTGTCAATTGTTTGATATTTCAACTCTATCTGCTTTGGTAGTTACGCGGTATTGCTCTATCCCCGATAATAAGTCGCTATCCATAGTGATTAGGCCATTAAAATGACTCCGGACTCTAGTTTCAATACAGAGAAGAAGAATATAATAAATATAAATATAAATATCTTGGGACATCTTACACAAATCAACCTAGTCCCACGGTAAGCTCAATTAAGGCTTGTGTTGTGGGTACCAGGCGACGATATATATAATAGATAGATACGTATAGATACTTAGATACATACACAGCCATGACCAAGGAACAAACATTTGTGATAAATAAATACACAAAGAATGCCCTCGCCGGGATTCGACCCCGGAACCTCCAGCTTCGTAGGCAGGGTCACTACCAACTAGGCTACAGAGGCTGAAGCTTAGTTACTTATTTATATCAACAACCGATTCGATAACAGTTGATCATTTGACCTTTTTACTTATTAAGTCATTATTTATTTTGGAATCAATTCGATACATTGTGATTCCACCAAAAATAATACAGCGCGTTTTCAATAAATTTAATCAAATTAACGAAAGCACACAACTGCACATTTAGTTGTAATATGCGAATTACGGTTATCAATACTCGAATTTCAAGTTTATACTACATATGAAGGGTCCACGGAATGAACATGTCTAGTCAATTCAAATAACAGAAAGAAAAACCACGGTACTTTTAACAGAATATGGTGTGAATTTGCCCTGATTTTTTTAAGCACTGGACATGTTTTTTCCGTTGACCCTTCATATACAATAGGTATACCTAATTAAAGTAAAAAGTACCTACAATTAGAGAATCACTAAATTATTAGAAAATGCAAACTGATATTCGAAAATAAGTCTCAGGACGATAACTTATTAAATTATGTAATACATTTTCTCATAGCTTTTGGCTGTTAGATAATTTTTAAATTTGACCTGACGCGAGCTATGGAGCGCGTTTTCCTCAATGCATTATTAAATTATCGAAGGTTTGTTTATTTCATGTTATTTATGGTACAGAGATTCAATATAATAATTTTGATCATCTTTCACATCACTGATATAGGTATTTATTTATATTTATGTAATTACTATTGTAATGTTACTTTTTACGACGTAATGCTTGTCATTGAGTCATTATTAATTATTCTGGAACATAATTAAATTTACAAAAATAATATCTTCTGTGTAAAAAACATGGCACCGTTATTAAATGATTTACTTACTTGCATAACTAAAACTATTTTTTTCTAAATTATAAGCATTCATTAGGTACAGTTTTTAATGTTAGATCAGTTACAATTAAATACTGTAGGAATATATCAAAAAATAATTGTAATACTTAAACTAACACGACAAATAAATGAAAACATTAACATGGAACTAAGCGTTATTTGCTAATTCACTGAATAGCTCACTTAGGTATTTCAAGTTTTGCTGTGTATGTAACGGACCATGACAATAAATACAATTTTCACCATACTGCTCGTAAACACGCTATTTGTCCTAATTTCAGAGCGCAAAACTGTGTGTTATTCTCTAGAGGTTAAAGTATTTTTTTTAAATCTTCTGGATAGACTAAAGCTGATTTGTTTATTTTTTGGAAGTTGAGGACTTGCAAATAAATACCTTCTAATTTGTTATGTTTGAGTTTTATTTCGCATGTTTCCTCGCTTTAGTGTGGTGAAAAATGTTGTGTTTCACTCGGCAGCAAAGCTTGTTCAACGCTCGTGCCTTAAAACCCTCGCATCGCTCAAGATTTCATTATATGAACCAGCTGCGCTCGTGGTTCAAATTCTGGAATCTTTCGCTTGCTCGGGTTTCAAACAATATTTGCACGAGAGTTAAACAATCACTTTGCTCCCTAGTAAAACAAATAACTATTTTTATTCTAACACCTTAAATCAAAACAAACAAGTTCATCTTTAAAATGAGAAATTCGTGTGGATTGGTTCTTTATTGCATAAATACGTCCAATTATGCAATATCCTGTGTAGTGATCATTAACATAGTTATTTATTGTAATCACTGATAAAACTTTTCATGAACTTAATTTAAGTCCCCAACCGGCATGAAATAAATACAGTTTTCCCAGTCAGACAACTGAATTAATTTCTCTTCCTATTTTTCCTTTTTAATAAATCCGTGAATGTACACCAAGCCTGTACTCAAGTCTCTAGAAAATAGGAAATATGATATAGAGTAATATCAGAAGGAAGTAAAAAGAATCGTGCTAACGCAATATTGAGATAATTTGCCCATTCTCATGCGCCTATTAGAAGTAATGCCGATCCCGGGCTAACCTCCCTGAATGGTACTCGCCACTGGTTTTACTGAAGGACAGATTTAATATTATACCAGATATACCATTATCATCTCTGCCCGTCGGTATCGGAAGAGAACGAATTAAAGTGTCACTGAACATTAATTTATTGAAGATTGATGACGGGCAGCAGCGTTATCACCAGCTCGACAAGCGGTGACTATAGGCATTTACCGTCTAATGTGTCCATACGCATAGTTATTAGGAGAGGCTTATGTTCAACTGAAGGTGCATTCAGACCAAAAGAGCGTTCGCTGTTCTATCCCCCGCTCTACGAAATCAACCAATCACGTTTTGTGTAACGATAGAAATTCGTAGAGTGGGGGGTTAGAATAGCGAATGTTCGTTTGATCTGAACGCACCTTCAGATAGGTTGATGGTGTAATGTATGATACCATTCTCATGTAAAACAAACATTTATTTAACGGAAATTAAATTATAAAGCGGAGATGTAAACAGTTTTTTTTCTGGGAATAAAATACTTTATTTTGCCAATGTTTTTTGTTCAAAGAGAATATTTTAAATGTTCCATAACATATCAATAGCATTCAATACAAATTGCAATATGTTAATAATTATGAATTGTTATTGTTGCTTTTTTTAATTTTAAAGAATGATTCCCGCTAGACTGCACGGTCAGTGATTGGTCATAATCATAATATTTTAGACGGAAAAGGTTGTCAAAAATATTATGACAAATGAGTAAAATTTAATTATTATAATTTATTTATTTACTTATTCTTTATTGCACAAAAGAAAAAACTTATAGTACAAAAGGCGAACTTAATGCCATACGGCATTCTCTGCCAGTCAACCTTGAGGCAAAGCAGAAAGATTGTAGGCGGTGCATTAACAAAAACATTAATAAAAAGAAAGTAATGAAAACAAAGCATATTCTCCTAAACAAATAAAATACTAAGAATACTAAAATACACATACGAGTATACATCATATTTACATGAATACATATATTATACATACATAAATAAATAATACATACCCAATAAAAATAGTGTTAAACATTCATATTTGATCTACCAGCAAAGAAACTACGAACAGATTTTTTAAAGGCGTATTTATTTTGTTCGGCTCTTTCCTGATAATTCGCGATAATAGACTAGCTGGTATTTGCAAGTGTGTAGTGTCTGTTTTATTATTGAATCTATATCTAGGCAAAGCTCGCTAAATGAAAGCTCGTACGCGATAACATGGGGTAATGCCATATTGAACAGTAAGTACAACATCGCTGTTATGCCCAGGACAGTCGCAGAATGGCTGATGATCAATAGGCGCAAGCATCTATTGTATTGGCGTTTGGAGAGCTTTGCTTGAAATTGGTAGAGAATTGATAATATAATTGGGAAAATATTTGATTTCCTTAGGGTAACTGCTTAGTGCGCCATATTATATCACCTATTTTGACTAGATATCTTGGGTTTCGGTATAGGAATCTTTGATATTATCTAAATATCGACTACAAAACTGAAAATGAATAATTCGTTGACTAGAATGTCACAACATGTTTGTAACTTATTACAATTCCATTACCATATTTGTCTCAACTGTTTCGCAAACTGCATAATATTGTCGTGTAAGCTCGGGCTAGTCTCAAATTAAGTTTTAATTGAATATAAATTTATCAACATACGTTTCCTAATACATTGCATGCCTTCATTGATGTCTAATCATGCCGTATTAGATAATAATGCAAACAACTAAGTCTAAGTGTTCATTTGAAACAATACTGTATATGTCGTTTTTACAGTGCCAAACTCGTGTATATTACTTGAATTTAATTTCATCCCGACGTTTCGAACGCTTTACTAGCGACTGACAATGGATGAAATTGGATAGATCTACCTCTATCAAAATAAAAAATGGTAAGTACAAAACTAGCCACGAAGTAAAATATACTAAACCACAGACAATACATTTTAAGGGTAGATGTACATACTTAATTTGCAAATTAAGCTAGTTATTCATTACAAGTATTTTCAGAATGAAGACAAGAATAAAATAAATAACGCCGGTAATCTACGCCGGTTCTATTTCATGTGTACCTAATCCTCGCGGTAACCGAACAAAATATTATGAAATAATAAAATTCACTTAGTACTATTACGTAGGGAACCTAGGAATTTCGGACGAGAATACCGGACCTTTGTAAACTTTGTCTTTTTGGAGTATGACATCTTTAATGTTGTGCTTTTAACCTCTTCATTTTCAGGAATTTAAAAAGGAATAAAAACGTAAGAAGGATGCCTGTATGAAAAAATATTTTGGTATAAGTATACCTCAATTTTAATAAAACTGAAGTCACCCTGCCTATTCAACCCACGCTTGGCCCCTGATTTTTGCATCCTAACAAAGTGGCTCCTATAACGACGTTGCCAAAATTGTCTTTCAAGGGGTTTACTTATTTTGTTTGGCTATGTTTTACCAAAGACGAGTGAAGAGTTGTAACAGCTAATCTGAATACACCAAATAGATGGTAACTAATTATTAAGGCGGAAGCAAAAGTTTTTATATGAGTGGACAAAAAATAAGTACATTCCAATTGCGAGTGAGGCTTAAGAACGCAGAATAGACGCCGTAGAAGATTTTTCTGTGCATGTTTCAGAACTGTTAGTAACTAGTTTGTTGGTAGCACCTAGATTTTACGTATAGTTTCAAAGAAAAATCGAGCCTTTTGAAACTTCCAAAGAATTCGAAGATTCCAAGTCCCAAAATTTTATATTATTTATAATGTACACTTACTTATCGCTCCAATCGCAGCAATGACTTGTGCACATCAGGGAAGTCTCATACTATCTATTTCATCAGTATTATTATTAAAATTATTTACGCGTAATTTCCATTATTTTTAATTATCTCCGGGACTGCTTGAGCATATTGAGTAATGCGTGTTCCCTGTTAGAACTGACCTATAACATAATACAATAAATCGACCCCCTGTCCTGAGTACTTAATACAAGGGTCCTAATTGCAAATTCACGGGATGTGTTGGCCCCCGAATCACAAGGGTCTCATTAGACGGGACGCGTTATGGTTCGGGCTGTTTCACATTCGCCTCTTGGTTAAGTTTTGAGGTGGCAAGCTTTAACTAAGGCCTTCGAAATTGTACAACATTGTCCTAGTTTCAATTGATTTCAAGGTGTATGTAACCATTAGTTTATCCATTTTGAAATAATGCCATTTGGACACAGACATTTTGTCCAAACACAATTTATTTAAGCCTTAAATAGTTGACAAACAAGATATACTGAGAAATCGTCCACGGCAAGTATCTTCTATAATTTGCATATAAGCAATTCGAAATTGAGGCTCCGACATTCGTCTTTCCACTATTAAATCGAATATTCATCATCATTGAGATCGGAAATCGACCTAGATTAATAATTCAAATCTCATAATTTAGGTACCTAAATACATTCACTGTACGGTCTGTTCCGAATATATGGTAACTATTTTGATCCTTGTGCCTCGGATATACGATCCAAAGTGTATAGATATTAACATACACCTTTTTACGTACAGCTATACATACATTAATAGAAATTCATACAAACGGAGATATTTGGAATCTGCGCATTGAAGTCAAAATTCGATAGGGTAGGTACTTTGTATGCATGGGCTGCGAGCTAGAACTAGACGCACAAATATATTTCTCCAGATATATCTACCTAATTCGTCGTTCCAAATGCTTACCTATTAGACGCACGTGATCTTCTTTTATCAGCACACTTATGACAAATAATGTTTTTCCGGAAATCTTCTAGAAACCTAAAACGGTGAATATTCTGCTTAAAACAAAAGATTACAGAAATGTTATTATTGAATAATTTTATTTCATTACGAGTATGGCAACAAACCATTATCAAAGGTTATTTCATCAAGATATTACAATAAAGACAAACAGTGCTAAGAAAAATATTCACATGAATTATACAGTGTGTCTCTATGGAATATCTAAAGCCTTCTAGCCTGAACGTACGACTCTGGTTCACTCGGTAAGCTACGAGAACTGGGCCTGATTGACGCCACCATATCGCCGGTACATAATAACAAGTTTCGTCTTGAGTCAGCTGCTGAATACTAAGTAATATCTGGCAAATATGACATAAATACCACTGCCATTTCTCGAATGCTTTGCTGTCGGGGCGTTGCGGAAGGTTTATCGTAGTTTCGTCTACGTTATGTGAAGATAGAGGTATAAATTGAAACCGGAACAGTGTTCATAAAATATAATGTTGTAATATTTAGTACAGGAATTGAACCAATTCTAATTTTTCGTTCATGCTTACAATTACATTTACAGCTATGAAAGAGGTACCAAAAGTTATAGGCACTTCGCCTATTTTTACATTGACGACAAGTACCTGTACCAATAATATTTATTACAAAAATCACAGAACAATAAACAGCATTTTTCTTGATATAATTATCTCACAAAATTATCCTAAATAAGTAAGTACGATGTCAATAACAAAGTATCCAGAAACTATAAAATACTCTATTGATGTTGATGTACCTACCGAGCTACCCAACTTAATTAATGTGGTGTTTCTTTACTGAAACTTTCATGCAAGTTAAATAAGATTTGTTTTTCGTGAAGAAAAGTAATCTCCCATGAGAACGAATAAGGAGAAATAAGCATAAACAGGTGCACGTCAGCCTTTTTACGCCTTTCGCATTACTTATTTTATCCACATCTCATTTTATGATGTCTTTTAAATTTCATTATGCTTGGCGGCACTTGACATCCCTTTCAGATGAGTACCCACCCGCTCGTTCATTTGATTTGTGTTTCTTGAATAATTCAAAGATTTGTCAGAATAAGAACTGTGTCAAATTC